>LAPY01000734.1:12565-26922 GCA_000970635.1 Eragrostis tef
CGGGTTTACGCCGAGGGGGCCGCCGCCGTGAAGGCCCGCATGGAGAGGCGCCAGGCCGTCCGGCGCAAGATCGCCGTGGCGTCCATGGGCCTTGAGGTGGTGGCCTTGTGGTGGGCGAGAAGACGGGCCATTGCTGGCTGGCGCAGCAAACTCCTCCACGCACTCGCCGTACCGGCCATGGCCACCATCCTCCTCGCGGCATTTGCCCGCTTCCGAAAAATCCGTAAGCTTCTTCTTATCTTAGTTACATAAGTCACTTGTTGTTTCCTCCTCCGCCATGGGCTGGCTTAACTAGTAGATATTCTCCGCGATCCTTGTAAGCAGTGGACGCCAGGGATCAGCAGAAGCTCCAACGGCTTGCAGCAGAAAGGAAGGCAAACATTGGCAGCTTCAAGGGAAGCTACCACAATCTGCAGAAGCTCCTCGAGGTAGATCGTGCATGCATTCCTCACTCAGATCACATCGATAGAACCTGTAATTTATTCCCTTATTTATATGAAGCAATGAAAATTCACGTATCATATTTCGCTCTTTGTTGCCGGCCGGATGCAGAAGTATGATCACGATGCTGCTGACAGCAAGGAGGTAGCCGCTAGTAAGAGACTCAAGAGGACACACTCGCGGCTGAGCTTCCATGTCGGCGACGAATAAACGAACACCCTCGTCAAGGAAGGATCCGATACACCTGCACTGCAGCGTTCACAACAGCGCGTGTTATATTTGTGAATAATGGCAAATTTTGTTTTCGTCCATTTTACTGTGTGTATCACATATATAGCCTGTTACTATGATGGTGCGGACTCTGTAAACTGTCAAGAGTTGGTCTTGTTTCCCATTCGAGGACAATAGTATAAATCTGTTCAAGTGTTTCCATCACGCTAAATACGTAATCAAGTGTAGTAAGCGAGTATTTCTTCAGATACTTGACCCGAGCACATCCATCCAGTCAGTTGCGCTACATCTGTTCATATCATATTTTACATGCTCAATTGTACAAGTTTATAAAGGATCTACTGTAATTCGGCATTGAGTGTGCCTGTCAGCATGGACGAGCAAATACGTTGCAACTCGAGCAAGAAGCGGCGCATGTATTACTCCTGAATGCCTGTCAAGAGCCCAACTGATACATGTGAAATTCTTGCTTTCCAAACGAGGCCTAAACTGATTGTGGAAAGGAAGGGAAGGAGTTAAGTTGTGGCCGGGCACTACTAGTCGTCGATCATCAAAGTTAAAGCCTGTGCTTGGATCGACCAGGTTGTATGGAATCTTGGCATGGCACCAGATTCAGACCATCTTCGCGCTGCCTGCCAGCTCTGCTCCTCAGTTCTTTATTTGTGCATTCATCAGGCCAAATCATTCTTGCTTGTTCATTTCCTTCTCTTTTTTGCCTCCTCCTACAGTAGTAGAAGCTTTTTGTGGAGCCATAAAAGAAAAACAGAAGCTAATGAGGGAAAGGGGGGGGGGGGGGGGGGGGGGGGGGGGGGCGCTGCCGCCGCGGCACCGAAACTGACGAAGAGCAGGTTTTTTTTTTTCCACTCGACTCGACAAAAAGCGGAGCAGACCACCCCGGCCGGAGCGCATGGCCGCCGCCGCCGCCGATCAACCCCTCGGATTCTTCTCCGGCGTATGGTCCCGCCTCCGAGCCGCGGCGTCCGGTTGGTGCCGGAGGGATGATCCCGCCGATGAAATTGAGGAGGAGGAAGCGACCGCAAGGTCGCGCCTGGCGCGGCGGAGGCTCGGTCGGAAGCTTGCCTTCGTCTCCTTCAACCTCGAGGTGAGATTCGCAATTCACGCGTTTCGGCCCCATGAGCAGTTGGGTTGTTCATTTAGTAGGATTTAGGAACCTGCGGCACCGGCCGATTGCGTGATTCGCTTCTAATTCTGATAAAGCAACCCTGGCTGAAATAGTTTATTTACTGCGTCTTCAGGCTTGCTTACTGATTAACCTGTAAAAACATACTAGTATTAGTTTTTACCTTAAGAAACCAAATGGACTGTTTATACATATACCCTATTTTGTTTTTTGATTTAGGTCTCTTACCAATTACTCATTTCTTGCCCAGGTACTGGTATTCGTTTATGCATTCTGGCGGACGAGAAGACGTAATTTTAGTTGGAGGCAACCTACCCAAGCACTCCCCATGCTTGTAATCCCCACCCTAGCTACACTCATTTACGCTGCGTTTATACGCTTCACCAGAACGCGTAATTTTCATCAACTCTTATCTCTTATTTCACGAGTAACTTCCTAGAGCAACACATTTATTGTTCCTACATTCCCATATATATTTATGATGTTTACCATTTTTACTCATTCCAGCTGTAGTTACTAGCCAAGTAACCATTTCCCAGGTTTTAAAGAAATTTATTAACCGGCGTGTGCAGACCTGTAGATGCTAGAAATATTTTCCGTAGTTTGAGATGCAATGAGCGTGAAACCTTGCTAAGTAACCAAAACCCATCTTTCGCTGCAGTTGATCTCAAGGACAAGAAGTTGATCGAAAGGCTTCAAGAGAAGAAGCAGGCAAGTGACTGTGTACTAAGAGAGCTTGATCAGGACGAGCAAGAAAGAAGTGAGGTATGTGGTCATCCTTCTTTGAAATTATCTGTGTATAATTTTGCCTCCTAATGACATTTTCTTTATCACCTCAAATTTTCCCTGCATTTCTGTGATTAAGATCTTCTTGATCATGTCTGACATCATCATTCTGTATAGTTCTATTTATTGATGTTTTTTTATTGGAACAGAAATACGATCTTACGGATGACCCTAGCAATTTTTCCACTGCGGCTGCTTCAGCGGAAACTTCCGAGTTCGGAACATCCCAAAAACCAATTATTAACTTAAGAAATGATGGCGGAGGAGATATATCTTGGGATCATAGCAAAGATTTCCAGCCAACATGCACTGACGCTCTACGACGGAGAGGATTGTCAACCGAGAAAGCATATATGACAAGCAGCAATGCAGTCCTCCAACCGATTGGTTGGTCTACTGAGCATTTAGCTGATGATCCAGAGGAGCTGGATTATAAACAATTGAATGTGGGGCACCATTGCTACTTAGGAAATGAGGTTGCAAAGAATAGCATGGTTTACTCTAGAGCGGAGACAGGCACATGCTTACCTGACTGCAGTATCGTTGATATAAATTCAAACGGTATGAATCATGCTGAATGCAGTCCACCACCAAGTAGCCTGAAATTCAATGGAGGACTGGCTGAAGAAAATCCTCTCCAAAAAGGATTGATCCGGCCTAAATCAGACCTTTCTGCCTTCGCCGAGTTGCTCGACGAGGGACTTCAGGAGAACAAATCATCCAAGTTCCATGTCTCAGAGGAGGATGGGGTGCCCTCCGTATCGAAGAAGGAACATTTCATGGATTCATATGCAGTAGAAAATAAGGAACAACATTTGGAGACATCTTCAGGTTTGGCCTTGTGCAGTCAAGATACTGATAAAGAGGATGTTGCTGGAGGCGTCTGCTTTGTTAATGTCAGTCCTGAGTCAACCTTCTTATCCTCTACAGAGTTAGTTGTGGAATGCAGCAAGGATGCCAGTAACAAAGAATCATGTGAATTAAACACACAAGATGAGAATGACGTAGCTGTCAACTCAGAGGAGGAAGCTTTGCTGGGTCCGAATGTCGTCAGTACTAGTGAGAACTGCTGTGAATCTCCAGAATTCTTTTTGTGCGGTCAAGATTCTAATAAGATGGAGATTCCTGCGGTTGTTAATATTGTTGCAGTCAGTACTAAGCCAAACTATCCAGAACCTGTGGAATCACGTACACATGCATTGGATCATGAGGGCTCCACAGGGGATGAAACTTCTAATGTTCACTTACCGGGGCAGATGAGCCAGGAAGCTCTTGTGGATCCACTTGTGGTTGATTCCTTTGTGGATTTGTTTGCTACATCAAAACTTTTGTCACACAGTGAAGCATTCAAAATGACCGAAGTTCCAGGTGAAGATTTATCTGAGATATTAGATGAGGGAGCATCTAACCATCAAAATGATGGTACCATCTTCTCAGAGTATGGTGGTAACACTGATAATATCATAGGTGATTCAATGTCTGTCCAGCTTAGTGCAGAATCCAACATATTGGAAGCTCATCAAGGTGGACAGGAAGCATGGTCTGATCCAATACATGACAGCAGTTCTCATTCTGCAGGGATTTTCCTATCGTCAAGCGAGGTCTCTGATGACGAAGCTTTTTCAAGTAACTCAAATTCCATTTTTGTATGTGCCGACTCAATGGAAGATAAAGCACCACTTTCCGTTCAAGGAGGACCTTCCGAATCTAAAGATGAAATGAATTTCGCTTTTCTGGACACTCCCATCTCGCTGAATGAGGTCACTAGTGCAGAAAGTTGGACAGATAATGCTGAATGTTCTCAATATATTCGAGACAATGCCATTACTAAATCTCTTCATGATGGCAATCAAGTTCCACTGAAGACATCAGAAATATCTAATTTTGGTCTTGAGGAAAGTCTCGTATCTTCAGAGGAGGGAATAAAATCTGAAATATTTTCTCTCTATTCTAGGTCATCTTCATGTGTTTCAGAGGTCAACATTATTGAAACTCTCAGTGGTGTCGCATTTCCTGAACCAAAAAATGACAATCATTTCAAATCCGATCAGCAGAACCCCACGATGGCTCTGAACATGTTCCATTCAGACAGTTGTACAAAGTCTGCTGAATTTATTGCAGATATCGACATGGTGGAAGCTCTTAGTGGTGGAAACTACTCGAGATCCTCACTATCTATGCTTGATGAAAACTTGATAGAAATTCTTGGAGCAGTTCAAGAAGCGTCTTTTGAGCTTAACCATGAATATCCATCTAGTTTTGAGGAGACCTCATTGTATGGAAATCCTTCATATAATCCAATGCCTTTATCACATGCCAGCATGAAGGTATCTGTAAGATCTTATGGAGGACTGCCTAATGATGAGATTGCTGTTGATGAATTGTCCAATAAGTTACTACATGAAAATGAAGTTCAAGCTGAGATCAACTACACTAAAACTGAATATTGCTCTGAAGCTTTGAATCTTGATAGCGCTGAGGCTTCTGAAAGTGTCACCGAAGGATTGTTCAATCCAGAACATCAAGGGAGACCAGAATTAGTGCTTAGCCAGGTTGGGATGCCCTTCTTCATTGATGATTGCAAGGAAACTGAAGAACACCGTGGTAAGTCCAATGCTGATGCATCCCATCACGAGATCAGCATTTTAGAGACTCCTCAGGAGCTGCCTGTAGCTGCTGGGGCTGAAAAAGGTGTGCCTTTGAAATGAACTTCTGAAACGATTTTTTTGCAATTGATTTATTATTTATTGCATACTGTGAAGTATCGTTCCCATGAAACCATGAATGTATTAACTGACGCCTCATATTGTTCAGGTTTACTGAAGGACAGTAACATGTGTGAATCCAATTGCACAAATAAGGAACCAAAGGACTTTGGGAAGAAAAAGGACTCTGGAATTAATGGCAATGACGACGACACTGAAGACTTGGATGAGGACCATAAGGGGAGCCCCACGCCCACAAATGAACACTGAAGACTTGGATGAGGACCATAAGGTGAGCCCCACGCCCACAAATGTTGCCTTGGATTTGTATCTTCTCTATTGAGGTGAGTTTATCACTTTCTGGAACCTGGTATCACAAGGTAGATGAACTCTACTTACTGGCTTTGTATCATTGCTGGTACAGAGTACTCCGATAAATCTTCTAGAGACAGCCTAAATTGCTCTGCTCCGGCACAAAAGTCTTCTGTGAAGCTCTATGCAAAATATGTTTCTTGGAGAGATTTGGCAGTGGGGATAAGCAATGATTTTAGTAGTTGGCTTTGGCAGTGGAAACCAGTATTCACAATAAGCAGTAGTAAGGGGAAAAGTACTGTGTCTGAGCTAGGAAATTTGCAGTACGGTGAACACGTCGATGATGATACCAATCCTCAGCCTTCTTTTGCTGCTGGTACTTAAAGCATATCCAGTGAGAAGATTGAGTGCATTTCGTTAGAATCACCTTGAGTCCTTGATGAACAGCCTTATTAGATTATGTAGTTGCTTCCAACAGGAGCTGGTTTGATTGTGTAGGTGATGAAACTTCTAATGACAGTGAAGCCACAACGTTTAAAGTTTGAACAAGCATTGTTATTGCAAGCTGTGAGGTCAGAGAATGGATTTAAAATGGGGCTTCTGTAAAGTGATCTAAAGTGGATTCAACCTTGCTCTTCCATTTTGTCATCAAGAACAACCGAATTCCTAAGACCTTTTGGTGTTCTTAGGAAACAGGAGGCAGTAGTTATCTGTGTATACAATTGTACATTTCTGTATATTCTGGTAAATATATGGCCACCAATAGTTTACATGAGCACTTCTCATTTCAGCTCCTTTTTGTTTTTATGCCTGAGCTGTAGGGTGTTAGAGGTTTGCATTATTTGTGTGTAGAATGCACAAAGATTTTGTAATGGATACACAGGATTTAGAATTTTCTCTTGTTTACATCCTGTACTGTAAATATATATGTATATTTTTCGGAAAGGATTATTTTCTATTTTTTATATTGTTATGCATTTTTATTTCTCGCATTAATTTTTTTGGATGAACAATTGAGATTCAAGATACCCTCAGGGTCAATTTTACTCTTATATGCCTCTATCAGGAAAAACTAATGTGATACAATTCTGGACTATACTTAACTCCACGAAGTCTGTTTTTTTTTTCTTGAACGCGCAGGAGGACCGTGTGTCATTTCATTAAAAGAAGTTTGCCTTTGACATCCATGATGCAACACCAATAAGAAGTAGAGCATATGACAGACAAACTCGTCTCAATGTTTGTTCCATCCAATATGTTCCAGAAGGTATTACAACAACAACAACAACAACAACAACAACAACAAAGCTTTTTGTGCCAAGCAAGTTGGGGTAGGCAACAACATGTTCCAGAAGGTATTATTGCCACACAATATTCTCATGTTACCAAATGTGTGCAAGACATGCGATAACTTTTTTATTTAATGTGATTAGTATTGTTATGGAACCATAGCTCAGTTCAGTTTAATCTACTCAAAATGTTACTAGTATCGATGAAACCATAGCTCAGCTTACTGTAATCTTGTAATGTGTTTTTCTTATTATATTAAATCCTTTTCTTGCAGTAGACGATCATTTTGCTTCTGAATTGTAAATTGCCAGAGGGTTGTCTGATTTCCTGCACTATGAAACACCACTAGGTTGTACAAATCTTGTTGCCAGTTGTCAATGAACTGTTGCGATCCAGCAGTCATCAGGTCGGCAGCGCATGCTGGGTGCTTCAAATCCACAGTAACATTGTTGACTTGCATAGTATATTGACCCCAAATATTAAATATCTTGTCAACCATCCCAAGTAGCGTGATTCAGTGTACATGTCAAATAAATCTTTGAGATCAATTAGCAGGTCAAAACACTAACACTTGATGGTGAAATCTTCTTTCATGGAGCCTGGATGAATTTAACCTTAATTTTCCTTTTGATGAAAGTCAACAGGATGTAGCCTTGGAGTTGAAGAACTGCCATGTTGTATATCACTGTCCCATTAAATGCGACATTATTCAATTTTGTGTAACTTCATTTTCCTAAAATCATACCGTATGCTTATGCTTCCTGCAAATTATGGTTTAGCTGTAGCGACTGCAAATTATGGTTTAGCTGTAGCGACAGAGAAAATGTTTCGTTTTCCGCTGGATCTCAACCGGAGTCAAATTTGGATAAACTGTTTTCATTTTCACTGACTGGGTAGACTACGTTTTCACATTTTACAGCAAGTTTTGGTGGAGATCAACAGAA
The DNA here is from genome assembly GCA_000970635.1 of Eragrostis tef. NCBI lineage: Eukaryota > Viridiplantae > Streptophyta > Magnoliopsida > Poales > Poaceae > Eragrostis > Eragrostis tef. The sequence continues at coordinate 20,416 of LAPY01000734.1, forward strand.
AATATGATGCTTCTTGTTCTTTTCTTTTCAACAGCAACACATGAATTGCATTTTCTTGCGTTGACCTTGTGCTTTTGATTTCTATTTCTCGACCCAAGAGCAGCTGCCTCTTCTAGAACCACTAACACTTGGCCTCTTATGAAAGCACGGACTAATATACTGTCTCATAAAGAAGAAGAGGCGCCGCTTCCAAGACCGATCAGGAGCATTGATCCCTCTTCTGCGACCAGTCATGTTGCTATCACAATCCATGTCCTGGTTGTGGGCTTTTGTATGGAAGTCCAGGTGCAGCGAAACTGACCTGAGTAACTATTTTATAAAAAAGTGGCTTCTCCGTTCTCCGGCATCAGGTCAGACATCACATTTCAGAATCTTTAAGTTCTAAAATTTTGATTAGTTTGTGAATTATTGCATGCTTCTGCCAGTCAAGTTCTATAACTGGAGGGGGAGTGGTAGTTGCTGTGCACAACAAAATAATCTAAAAGATTCCCTCCCGGATGTGCTGAATGTGGATTGTTCGTGCATGATTATCCTTTTCTTGCAGAAATGATTTTTCTGTGGTGCTTCTGAATTTGTTATTGTTGCAGCACGTATGGTTTGTGCGCACCTGGTGTCTGGTGGGTTCCCTACGTTGCACTAAGGCCTTCCAAGGGCCATCTGCCCCGAGGACGTATGTTCCTATTACCAACTTCTGTCTTCTTTTCATGAAAATTCTTATCAAGGGATGTCCTTTTTTTCTCCTTTCCTGACTGAAGTCGGAAAAGTTCAGTAGACAACAAAAGATATATAAAATTCTGCGAACGTGAGCATGCCTATGGAGGTTAGCCACATACAACTCGGCTATATATATGGATGAGATCGAGCTTGTAATTTTAACCCATATGCTTCTCACACACTCACACTTATGTTGACCTTTAATGTTTTTTTTAGATGAGATGATGCCTCCGGGGTCTAATTCTGCCATGTGAAACAAGTAGTTGTATAGTCCCTGGGGACCTGCGAACCCCAATAGAAAGTATTGGGTTTGGGCATTTGGGTAGGCTGGTAGGCGCCTTGGCCAGCGCTGCACCACCGGTGCTCCAGATTTGGTTGGATCTCATCTCCTGTTCTACTCTAGTGCTTGCTTGCTTGTTCTCTTTTCTTTTTGTATTCTATCTAAGTCGAAGTACGCGTGTATAAAATGGTCATTTGGTTCAGTTACTTGCCAGTCGGCAGAAGGTATCTGCTGCTGCTGGCTTGAGCTCCAGCGTTGTCTCATGTCGACGGTGGTGCCGGAGCCGCACGTACTGGCCGTGGACGATAGCATCGTCGACCGTGCTGTCATCTCAAGACTCCTCCGCAGCTCCAAATACAGAGGTAAGGACTCCTGCTTGATTAGATCAGACTGCAACACATGCGGGCATCTCTAGTTTACAGGCACAGTTTGTTTGGTTCACTGAATTTTACTTGCTCTGTTGTGCAGTAGAAAGTCCTTGATCTGATATGTTGAAGTTGTCTTTGCTGCAGTGACGACCGTGGATAGTGGCAAACGAGCGTTGGAGGTTCTCAGTCTGGTAAGCTCACGACTCTGGTAAACTAGTGCCTGAGGTGAGGTGAAGGGTAAATGCTACTCTAAGAGATACAGTTCATGCGTTGCAGGATCGTAACGTGCAGATGATCATCACGGATTACTGCATGCCGGAGATGACCGGCTACGACCTCCTCAAGAGGGTGAAGGAGTCGGCGGAGCTGCGGGAGATCCCGGTGGTGATCATGTCGTCGGAGAACTCGCCGACGAGGATCCGGCAATGCCTGGAGGAGGGCGCGGAGGACTTCCTCATCAAGCCGGTGCGAGCGTCGGATGTGTCGCGCCTCTGCACCCGCGTCAAATTGTTGTAGCAAGTCTCCTCCTGATGACCAACAGCAAAGAGAGATTGAGGGCAGCACAAACTCGGATCATCAAGATTCGGGACTTTCTTCTTGTTGAGCCAACATAGGAGGAGGATTGGATTCAAACAAGGCTGCAATCCACAGCTGATGGATCCCATTTGATTCCTCTTCTCCGTCTGATTATTAACATACACATGCTAATTACTCATCAAATATAGAGTGTCGAATGTCATTCGATGGGATGACATACATTTCGTAAAGCTTGTGCCATTAGCATTTTAATCGATAGGATAACATCTGTCTGTTGCATGAACCGGACCACCGATACTAGCTAGGTAAATCGATATTGCAACATGTATGGTTGGAACTAAACACATTATTCAAGGACATTAATTTAGAAAACGAAAGAAGAAATGCTGTGTAGTACCCAAGACCAGTGCGATCACAGGACGAGTACTTTAGCATATACGAGCAATGACAAATGAGCATATGGATGTACTAAATGCATAACAAGTACATACACTGTATAAATCAGCATCGCTGCAAATATGGTGTACTATGGTATACAAACTCTTCCCAAAAAACATCTCAAAAAACCTCTTCCCCCACCCCCCAAAAAAGTACGTGGGGCCCACCCCGGGTCGGTGTGTAGACTGTAGAGGACTAGAGAACAGCAGCACGCACCAGCGCCACCGGAACTCGATCGGGCGTGTGGGATATTTTGTTGGCGGCCCATTGCTGGGGAAGGAAGCCCAAGAGCAAGAGGAGATGGGCCAGGCACGCGCAGGGCCTCCTGGGCATATTATCCTCGTCGGCGCCGTCGCCATGCTTCTTCTCTGCTCCTCCGTCGCCCGCCTCCCACCACTCGCCGTCTCCGCCGCGCGCCTCTCCTCCAACCCTACCCGTCTCGGCGGATTCCTCTTCGCCGCGCTCCCCTCGTCGTCCCCGCTCCGCGCCTTCTGCCCGGGGGCGCGCCCCTCACCCGCCACCTGCCCCGCCCACTTCTCCTCCTCCACGGCCATGGCCGACGTCAACCCGCTACTCCTCGACGACTTCGACTTCCCTCTGTTCGACCGCGTAGAGCCGCGCCATGTCCGACCAGGCATGCGGGAGCTCCTCATCCGCCTCGTAAGTGTCCTCCTCCCTCTGCCTGCGCTTAGATAGATCCTAAAGCCCTTTACCCACTGACTGACTGACACTACTTCTGATCCGATGGGTGGTTGCCAATTGATCGCAGGAGGGCGAGCTCGAGGACCTCGAGAAGGGCGTCGAACCCACGTGGGGGAAGCTGGTCGAGCCGCTCGAGCGCATCACCGACAGGCTCGAAGTTATCTGGGGTATGGTCCAACACCTCAAGGCCGTCAAGGATTCCGACGACCTACGCGCTGCCGTCGAGGAAGTCCAGGTAAACCAACGTCACCACTTACCGCTTCGTTTGTTGACAGCCCAGCTCAATCAGTAGTGTAGATCTCTGCAGATCAACTCGTCACCGATCTAGTATGTACCCCTGATGCTGCGAATCTCGTTTCAATTTTGACAGCCTGACAAAGTCAAGTTTCAACTGAGGCTGGGGCAGAGCAAGCCTATCTATGAAGCTTTCAAGGCCATTAGGAATTCCTCTGATTGGGAGACCCTCAGCGATGCTCGCAAGCGTATAGTAGAAGGTAACATTATCTATGTGCCACTCGTCTTGCTGTGATTTTTCTCATTATTTTAGGTGATCCCATGGCAGTTTATTTCAGCTTCGCTGATTATAAAGGTTACATCTAACTTCTTCTTTGTTACTAATTACGTTTCTTCTTTTCTTCATCATTAGAACAAATAAAGGAGGCTGTTCTCAGCGGAGTTGCACTTGAGGGTGAACAGAGGGAGAAATTTAATCAAATTGAACAGGTAAGTTTTACCACCTAGGCACCTACCAACTTCGAGTCAACAAGTTGCGTTGTGTTTGACCATTAACAGTTATTTTTTATAAGATATACAACTAAACATAGGCTCTACAGTGAGCTGTGTCCCCAGATGGATATAAGTACTCTGGACAGCTTTAGTGCATAACGTTATAACCTTCTTAATCCTCATATATGGTGCACTGTTTGTAGTATAATAACAAGCGATGCGACTCTTTGGGCAATTCTTTGCTTTTGTATCTACAAAGATATTATCATATTTGACATTGATGCAAGTAAATATTAGACTTTGTGAACGTTTGAGTGCAACTTCTGTTTATGAAGTGCTATCTTCCATATAACGGCGCAGTGGTGCATCTTAAGTTCTTCTCATTTTCACTTATGCATGTCAGTTAATGAAGTGCTAACTTCTTTTCAGGAGCTTGAAAAGCTGTCACAAAAGTTTAGCGAAAATGTGCTGGATGCAACAAAGAAATTTGAGAAATTAATTACTGATAAGAAAGAAATCGAGGGCTTACCTGCTACGGCCCTTGGTTTAGCAGCACAGACTGCTGTGTCCAAGGTAGGGACAATAAACACCGATATAAAACCTAAGACTCTATTTCCATCTTTAATTCTATGCTGACAATGTATTGTTAGGGTCATGAAAATGCTACAGCTGAAAACGGACCTTGGGTTATCACATTGGATGCTCCAAGCTATATGCCTGTTATGCAACATGCTCGGAACAGAGCTCTCCGTGAAGAAGTTTATCGTGCCTATCTAGTTCGGGCCTCTAGTGGTGAACTTGATAACACCAATATCATCAGTCAAATTCTGAAGTTAAGGCTAGAAAAGGCGAAACTTCTTGGTTACAAGAATTATGCTGAGGTACTTATGCTCTTCCTTTTCGTGTTCCATTAAAATATCTGCACACTATAATTGTGTTTTAACAATATGATGTTAATTGTGAAGGTAAGCATGGCTCAAAAAATGGCAACCATTGAGCGGGTTGAAGAGCTTGTTGAGAAGCTGCGTGCTGCTTCCTGGGATCATGCTGTTAAAGGTACATCAGGCAAAATTATTGTCATTCTTTCATTTTATTTATTTGTTTGCACACTGTAAGAAAGCCATGCCCTGCATATCCTTTTTTGCATTATTAGTTATGCTTTACACTAGGCTGTCACTTTATATCAAGTTGTCCTTGACGTTCATTTCAAAACGTCCAACAAATCCAGCTTTTAGACAGGGTTCCAGAGCTTTTCCTATTCCATTACAATCTTCTTTAGTTATTACCTTAAAAAATACAATAACTTTAGAACATCATTTTTTTGGGGGGTTTCAAGTTGTGCTCTTTTTTGTTTCCCAAAATCTTTCACCTCTGAGGGCAAATATCTGTTGGAGACCAAAGAGTAGGATGAACATCTTGTTTTACGCCATGCGTATATTAACTGGTGAATTTTTTTTCTCTTATTCAGATATGGAAGATTTGAAAACCTTTGCGAAAGAGTCTGGTTCCCCAGAAGCTAATGATTTGACCCATTGGGACCTTACCTTCTGGAGTGAACGACTGAGGGAGTCTAAATATGATATCAACGAGGTATAATGTTCTGCCCTTAATTTTAAGTATCTTAGATATTTTCTGCGAGCTCTTAAGTTCCAGACTACCGATATTTTTCTGTGTTTCTTTTTTTTTAATATATATTATTATTCCTCTAGACATATGTAAATATGATTGACATCTGCTAAAGTGCTACTGGATGTTATCTGCTACTCCGTATAACTTAATGCACAGTATAATTGTGTACTATTGAATTGATTTGAACACTACCATTGTCCATTGCAGGAAGAATTGCGTCCTTATTTTGCACTACCCAAGGTTATGGATGGCCTCTTCACTCTTGCAAAGAAGCTTTTTGGGGTGAGCGTTGAACCTGCAGATGGACTGGCTCCTGTAAGTACCTGTTCTCTCTTCACAAAATATATGTTATGCAGATGCTGACAGCTGATCACCTTTTCAGGTCTGGCACAGTGATGTCCAATTTTATTGTGTCAAAGACTCTTCCAATACACCTGTTGCTTATTTTTACTTTGATCCGTATTCAAGACCATCAGAGAAACGTGGAGGGGCTTGGATGAATGTGGTCTTTTCTCGCAGTCGCGTGCTTGCTCGCAGTGGTTTGCCTGTTAGGCTTCCAGTTGCCCATATGGTGTGCAATCAGACACCACCGGTTGGTGATAAGCCCAGTCTTATGACCTTCCGTGAGGTAAGTAATGCATCTATGAAATGTGAATGAGAATAGGATAAAGTAGTAGTAGCTGTCTTGATTATGGATTTACAACAGTAAATAAACTTCATTGGATTGGACATGTCTTCTGTAGGTTGAAACTGTGTTCCATGAATTTGGTCATGCTCTTCAGCATATGCTTACTAAACAAGATGAAGGCTTTGTTGCTGGTATTCGTGGAGTTGAATGGGATGCCGTAGAGTTACCCTCCCAGTTCATGGAAAACTGGTGCTATCACAAGTATGATTTGACATCTCATTTGGTTTTAGCTCAAATCTCTCTTTGAATAGCTCATTGATCTGCTGTGTTGATGTAACAGGGATACTCTTTTGAGCATTGCAAAGCATTATGAAACTGGTGAAACTCTTCCAGAAGAGATTTATACAAAGCTTGTAGCTGCTAAGAATTTCCGTGCTGGCACTTTCAGCCTGCGCCAGGTACATCACCTTGTTCTGAGTTATGGT
>LAPY01000734.1:58273-85922 GCA_000970635.1 Eragrostis tef
CAATCCGCCGGCGCCGATGGGTGAAAGCCGCTTTTCCTCCCGACCGCCCAACGCCCCTCTCCACCAACGACTCCTCCTCGGACCCTATTCCATCCACCGCCGCGGTGCCCTTCACGGGGACCTACCGGGGAGGCGACGACCCCCTCATCTCCAAGCTCCGCACCCAGCTCGGCGTTATCCACCCGCTCCCCGCGCCGCCCATCAACCGCTCCGTCCTCGGCCTCTTCGCCCTCTTCTTCTTCGTCGGCGCCGCCTTCGACAAGCTATGGACGCTGCGCAAGCGACGCCGCGCCGAGCGGGAGGTCAAGGTCAACGGCTCCTGGCCCCAGGTGCCCACGTCCAGCTTCTCCCTCTTCCTCGACTCCAAGGACCTGCAGCGCAAGGAGTCCGTCGAGTGGGTCAACATGGTGCTCGGCAAGCTGTGGAAAGTCTACCGCACCGGCATCGAGAATTGGATCGTCGGCCTGCTCCAGCCCGTCATCGACAACATCCAGAAGCCTGATTACGTCAAAAGGGTCGAGATCAGGCAGTTTTATCTCGGCGAGGAGCCCCTCTCCGTCCGCAACGTCGAGCGCCGCACTTCAAGACGAGCAAACGACCTGCAGTCAGTTCTTGCTTCCTTATTGCATATCCCCATCCATTCCATGTTCATTTTCCTTTGCCAGGCGAAAGACGGTGATCAACTGGTTTTGTATTTCAGGTACCAAATTGGCATTCGCTATGCAGGTGGAGCACGCATGGCATTGGCACTCTCCTTAAAGTTCAGTGCTGTGCCAATTGTTGTGCCAGTTTGGGTTCGAGATTTTGACATCGACGGGGAGTTGTGGGTTAAATTAAGGCTTATACCAACAGAACCGTGGGTGGGAGCTGTTTCTTGGGCTTTTGTGTCTCTTCCAAAGATAACGTTTGAGCTCTCACTTTTCCGGCTCTTCAATCTTATGGGTATCTACTTGCTTATCCAAACAAATATGTCCATTTGTTGCTACTTTCATGGTATTATTGTTATCATATCACGTTGTTGAAAAGTGATCACGGTTGGCTCGTTTTAAGTAACAACTGATGGAAGCAAAAGCCACAGCAAAATTTTGCACATAGGGAGTCAAGTCAGGATAATCTATTTTTTAGTGCAAGATGTATGGCATTGCTCATTTTAGATGCGAAAGTTATTTTTAGAGATGTCGTAATTCCTGCATTGTGTTTCCAAAGCATTACCTCTCTTTATGGATATGCAGTTATTCCTTGGAAAACCTTTAAATGTTTGAAGTGATCTTGTAAAACACCATATGCTTGCACTGTATGGCTGGCTGACTCCCTATATAAAATAAATTTCGGTTCTCTAAATTTGTAAGCTACTCTCAATTATAGTTAGCTTCTTGGTACAAACAAAAATGAATATTCGAATTCAGATCAATATTTTTTTACTGGCAATAATTGGTTTTGTACATTGACACTGTTGTTCATTCTTCTTTTATCTTATTGTGAGTTAATTTTCATGTTCTTCTTTAATATTATGTGTTACGAAGTTGATGCCTCACTAACAATATGCTTGCATTTTGCACGGACATGGTGCCTGTCTCCACCAGCCATTCCTGTTCTGTCAATGTAAGCAAATTCAACTCAAGCGTTATGCATAATTCTGCTATGTTCCTGTTGGTACAATCTGTACTTCTTACAGATTCATTTTTTCCTGCAACAGCAGTGACTATTTATGCATTTCTAGTTTCTATAGTGAATTTGACCTAGTTTTAGGTTTGTAATGGAAGGACATTGTTACAATAACATTTAAGGTAACAGTGTTTGTTCTTTAACACGCTTGGCTGATTAATATGGTATCACCTAGTTCCTTTAGTGAATATGACTAACACATTCTTTGGTAAATCTCTTAGATTTAGGAACTATAAGCAAAATATTTGGAAAATTTAAAATTGCATGCCTAACTAAGCTCTTACGTGCTTGATTGGTATACACATACTGTAGATATTGTTTCGATATTTTGTTTGTATCATGTTTCAGGGAATTGTTCCCAAATGCAATTTTTGAACAATTTATGGTTATATTTGATAGAAGAAAAATCTTGTTTACATCTAGATATTGACATAATAAATTAACATCACCAGGTTTCTCACAAAACTTCTGACAGAAGATTTGCCACGTCTCTTTGTACGGCCCAAAAAGATTGTCCTCGATTTTCAGCAGGGAAGGGCTATGGGACCTGTTCCAGGAAGTGTTGCAAGTGATATAATTCAAAATGTTGCTAGTGACATAATCCAAGATGGGAATAAGGACTATGTTGGAGAGCTATCAGTGACACTAGTTGATGCTAGAAAGCTTAGCTTTGTCTTATTTGGTAAGGGAGCCCTTTTTGCTGTTCAAATGAAATATGCCTAGCCTATTACCAAAATAATTTAGCATCTGATGTGTTAAGAGCTAGCAACCAGTTCATCAGCATCAACCCAAGTGTGTGCCCTTCTGTAGCAAGCAAGAAAATGCTACCTTCGTTAAAAATTAAATCTGATAGAGATTGCAATAGGCCAGACCAAAATGTTGGGACAGTCCTGACCCCTGTTTTAGGGCTAAGCTAGATATGTCTTGATCCTGTCCAAAGTTGTCCAGGAGTTTTCTAGCTGAGCCATTTGTATTGTGAACAGGTCGATAGATTACTACCTCCGAAGTACAGACTTAAATCAACCCACATTTTGTAATAGTTTTGTGTAACCTGTGGACACGGGAACCAAGAAAAGAGAGTTCATTTCTTTTCTCTTTCCTTATATAACTCTTGTGGAAGTCACATTATATTTCTCTTACAGGTAAGACAGATCCTTACGTTATCATGACTCTTGGTGATCAAGTCATAAAGAGCAAGAAGAACAGTCAAACAACTGTGATTGGACTACCAGGAGAACCAATTTGGAATCAAGTAAAGTTTGACTAAACTCTTGGAATTTATGGGTGTCTTCTGAAGTATCATTTCACGTATGCAATTATGATCATGCTTTGCATCATACAGGATTTTCATCTGCTTGTAACAAACCCTCATAAACAGAAGTTGACAATACAAGTGAAGGATTCAATTGGTCTGACTGACATCACTATTGGGACTGGAGAGGTATAATTGGAGTGATTCAATTTTCCTTTAGCAGAATGCATCTTTTTTTACATTATTGGAATGAATTACCCTGTTAATGTTTCTGACAGGTTGAACTTGGTTCACTTAAAGATACTGTACCTACAGACAAAGTTGTAACCTTGTATGGAGGATGGGGCTTGTTTGGAAAACGAACAGCTGGGGAAGTGCTGCTTCGCCTCACGTATAAAGCATACGTTGAGGATGAGGAAGATGAATGGGTGAAAACTGAATCCACTTCAGGTTATGTATCAGATGAGGATGTGCTAGATTATGTCCAAAGAGACATGACTAGTGGAAGCGACTTTATGGGTAAAGAGAGGGAAACTTTCATGGATCTCCTTGCAGCATTGCTTGTCAGTGAGGAATTCCAAGGTATCGTGTCATCTGAAACCGGAAGCTCGAGAGGTCAGGAGGCTAGTAGATCAAAAGCTTCTGCCAGTGTCGTTACTGGTACAGCCAATGCAGAGGCTCTATCGAGTAGCTCCACAGGTGAACAAGTTTTATCTAGTCCGCTGTGTATGAATGGATTGTTGTTGCGTGTACTTAGTATATGATGGATCAGTTTTGTTTGGCTCTTCAGATACTGCACTAGTCTGGCTTGCGGCGATAACAAGTGTGATGGTGCTCGTCTCTTGGAACATCGGTGCTTCAGGCTACTTCAACCCTTGATGGAAGCCATCATTGCTGGAGTCGTGAAAAAGAGGATAGTATCACTTTTTTTCCTCTTTTTTTTTTAACATGGCATATAAAGTTTTTACCTTCGTTAAAAATTAAATCTGATAGAGAATGCAATAGGCCGGACCAAAATGTTGGGACAGTCCTGACCCCTGTTTTAGGGCTAAGCTAGATAAGTCTTGATCCTGTCCAAAGATATCCAGGAGTTTTCTAGCTGAGCCATTTGTATTGTGAATAGGTCAACAGATTACTACCTCTGAAGTACAGTCTTAAATCAACCCACATTTTGCAATAGTATTGTGTAACCTGTGGACATGGGAACCAAGAAAAGAGAGTTCATTTCTTTTATTTTTCCTTATATAACTCATGTGGAAGTCACATTATATTTCTCTTACAGGTAAGACAGATCCTTACGTTATCATGACTCTTGGTGATCAAGTCATAAAGAGCAAGAAGAACAGTCAAACAACTGTGATTGGACTACCAGGAGAACCAATTTGGAATCAAGTAAAGTTTGACTAAACTCTTGTAAAATATGGGTGTCTTCTGAAGTATCATTTCACGTATGTAATTATGCTCATGCTTTGCATCATACAGGATTTTCATCTGCTTGTAACAAACCCTCGTAAACAGAAGTTGACAATACAAGTGAAGGATTCAATTGGTCTAACTGACATCACTATTGGGACTGGAGAGGTATAATTGGAGTGATTGAATTTTCCTTTAGCAGAGTGCATCTTTTTTTTAGATTATTGGAATGAATTACCCTGCTAACATTTTTGACAGGTTGAGCTTGGTTCACTTAAAGATACTGTACCTACAGACAAAGTCGTAACCTTGTATGGAGGATGGGGCTTCTTTGGAAAACGAACGGCTGGGGAAGTGCTACTTCGCCTCACGTATAAAGCATACGTTGAGGATGAGGATGATGAAGGGGTGAAAACTGAATCCACTTCAGGTTATGTATCAGATGAGGATGTGCTAGATTATGTCCAAAGAGACATGACTAGTGGAAGCGACTTTATGGGTAGAGAGAGGGAAACTTTCATGGATCTCCTTGCAGCGTTGCTTGTCAGTGAGGAATTCCAATGTATCGTGTCATCTGAAACCGGAAGCTCAAGAGGTCAGGAGGCTAGTAGATCAGAAGCTGTTGTCAGTGTCGTTACTGGTACAGCCAATGCAGAGGCTGTATCGAATAGCTCCACAGGTGAACAAGTTTTATCTACTCCGCTGTGTATGAATGGATTGTTTGTTGCGTGTACTTAGTATATGATGGACCGGTTTTGTTTGGTTCTTCAGATACTGCACTAGTCTGGCTTGCGGCGATAACAAGTGTGATGGTGCTCGTCTCTTGGAACATCGGTGCTTCAGGCTACTTCAACCCTTGATGGAAGGCATCATTACTGGAGTTGCGAAAAAGAGGATAGTATCACTTCTTTTTTCCGTTTTTATTTAACATGGCATATAGACAGTAGCTGAGGTTCCTGAAGTTGTAAATTCTCACCAGGCAGAATTGAGAGGCCATGTTTTGCCCCATCCCCTCCCCTTCCTGGCAAGTGTATATTCATGCTACAGTGGAGTGAATGAATGGCCCATTGGGTTTTTTTTTTTTTGCGGCTTAGTTGCCCGTTCATGACTCCCTGTTGGTCCCTGCTGGCTTGCATATGTTTGTGTTACTCAGCCTTGTTTGGAGATAATGTGCCGTACTCGGCTTGTTGCAGTACTGTCATGTGGCTTACGCGTGGCCTCAACCAAACCAATCATCGATGGGTAACAGTGTTGGTTGAGCATTTAGCCACAGAAGGACCACGGATGCTATAACCACCCATACCCTTTCCCTAGTGATTGCCCACAATTCTAGGGGAGCTGCCTTAAACGCACACGGCATCTTGGTATCTCTCTACTCACTCTCGCTCATCAGTGAGTGCATCGATCCATCTATAAGGAGTGGCTTGGAGTGCCTGGCCGGAGGTGAAAAGATCTGCTGCTTCCGCTTCTTTCTGGTGAGCTCCTTCTCTTGCCTCATTTCCTATCTTTGTACTACATGCCCAGTCCCCGCACCAGAAATAATGCAATAGTTAGCTTCTCCATTTAGTGGATGGTCACGTAGTGCCATTTTTTGTTCGGTTTACTAGATGTTACATTGCCTAAGTTAAGTGGGGCAACATTTCTTTTGGTTGTCTTGTTGATAAAAGCCCTTGAATTTGTCTGTTTTGTGGGAGAAGAAGTTTTGGTGGTTGATCAACAGTTACGGGATTTCGGGGAGCTCTCACATCCGTGGGCTTTTCTCGGACACGGTGGTGGCGATGGAGGTTGTTCTTGCAGACGGGCGAGTTGTGAGGTCCACCAAGGACAACGAGCAGTCGGACCTTTTCTACAAGCTCATCCTGCCCTTTGGCGACCAGCTCTGGTTCAGGGCTCCTCCTGGGGTCCCAAGATCTCGCTGCTCAAGTCAAGATCACGCAGGAACCAGGATCACCACCGACAACCACGTGATCCAGGACGTGCTGCACAAGGTGGGAGACGCCCTCGATCTAGTTCCTCCACCGCGAGATGGAGGTGTACTGTACCCGGTCTGGCTCTGCCCCCGCACCGCCTCTACAAGCTCCCCACCCGTCATGGGAAGAAGAAGACGATGGTTCATCCGGAGGAAGGGTTCGAGCGGCACGGGGACACCTCCTTTAAACCGACGTTCTGCGCAGGCTGGAGCAGTGGCTCATCCGGAACCACGACGGGTACCAGGCGAAAGCACGGGTAGTTGTAGGACAGGACTGGATCGTGTGCGTTAGGGTATCACAAAGTGAGTGAGCTGAACCGGTGCTAAACTACCACAGTCAAACACCGCCCTGATGGACGGCAACCGGTCCCACAGTCAGCGAGCGCGACAGAGATGGCGGGAAACGTTTCGCGCGCTTTTTCCTCTCCCGCCAAGCCCTCCCCGCCTTTACAAGTCCCTTCCCTCGCTGCGGCTCTTCTCCCCTCAATCCATCCATCCCCAGGTCTTAGCAGTCAGCCATGATGTTCTCAAGCCAACCGGACAATTTCTCGGCGTCGCAGATCACCTCCTCCCAGAATGACTCCGCCACCCCTTCCAAGGTTCCGTCCATATCTCTTTCTTCTTCAAGGAAAAAATAAAAATTCAAAGGTTTCATTTCCTTTTCGCTTTTGGATTTGCAGATGCGGGGCGCATCGAGCACTATGCCGCTCACCGTCAAGCAGATCGCCGACGCGCATCAATCCGCCTCCGGCGAGAAGGGCGCCCCTTTCGTGGTCGATGGCGTCGAGACGGCGAATGTATCCCCTCTATCTCGATCTACTTTTCTATTATATTTCTGCATGTTCATGTGCCGACATGTTCCCGCTTAATTCGTGATCTGCCGACAGATTCGACTTGTGGGCATGGTGAACAACAAGGCGGAGCGGCCGACCGACGTCTCATTCACGCTCGATGATGGCACTGGCCGCCTTGATTTCATCAGATGGTGACAACATTTCCACGGATCCCTTACTCAATCCCCCCTCTTTTTTTTCCCCTTTTCTTCCAGGGGGTACTCTTTGCCACTTTAATCCCTCATCGCTAGATCTCTATGCCAGATATTATTGGAATCTTCCTAGTTTATTAGTTCCAGATTCGAAGTTGTGTATGATGGGATAAATGATATTCCAAAAAAAAAGACACTTAGAGACTGACAAATCTGCTAATGCTATAATGTGCAAGTCTCAACCGTTTGCTACTCGATTGGTAAACACTATGTTCTGGCAACAGTAGTGGAAGACAGGATAGCATAATGTTAAAACACTGATTCTCTAACGTAATGCAGTATAGGCCCGTACATCTTCAATGAAATTTCAGAGCTATTTTCGATGTTCTGTTCAGAATTTGATCGTCAATTCTTCAACCTATACGCCCGTTACAAATAGAACCGTACTCTTGAACCAAGATGTTCGTTGCCAATTGGTAGTATTTGCAGTCAACAATAGTTTCTTTGCACATACTCCCTCTGTTCTTTTTTATATGACACCGCTGACTTTTTCGTTGAACATTGACCAACAATATAGATTAAAATAATTACTTTTTGAATGTGAAACAGATATTATTGGATTCATCATCAAAAGCACTTTAAAGCTAACTTATACACTTAGATATTTACATAAATATTTATAGATAAGACGAAGGGACAAAGTAACAAAAAAAGTCAATGGCGTCATATAAAAAAGAACAGAGGGAGTACTTATTTTATTCTATTTCTCTTTTTCAGGGTGAATGACGCTGCAGATTCTGTTGAAACAGCTGAAATTCAGTAAGTATAAAGCACTTGATTACTTTGTTCCCAAAGCACGCTGTTCTCTATTCCTTTTTCTGGATGAAAGGTGCCACACATTCATTTGGATGGTTCATCACATTTTAACTCTTTGCTTCTCAAGAAATGGTATGTATGTCTCGGTCATTGGTAGCCTCAAGGGACTTAAAGAGAGGAAGCGTGCTACAGCTTTCTCAATCAGGTATCCTTTGCAGCCTATTCATTTAAGCTGAACCCCTCTTTGCCATGCGGTATACATGTAATGTATGGAATGTATTTCAGGCCTATAACTGATTTCAATGAGGTTCCACTGCATTTCATTCAGTGTATCCGGATGCATATAGAGAATACTAAATCAAAGGTATCACCCTGTTCTGTACTCCCGTGGTATCTTTCTTGTGATTGTGCTGCAAGGCTTATTTGTGGTTTACGTCATAGGTTGGCAGTCCTGCACCAACCAGTTCTTTTGTGGCAGCCTCAGTCTCAAATGCGTCTAGTGGGTCAGGCACTCCAACCTCTTTGAAATCCAACCTAGTAAGTTGTGATTTCTGGTTTATTGCATTGATCATGGAATCAAACTCTGTTTGGATGTCATCTTGACTTCACTGAGTCCTGTAGGCACCAGTGTCCAGTGCAACAAATGGATCTGACAGTGGAACAAATGGATCGGACACTGATTTGAACGAACAGGTGCTGAAAATTTTCCGTGAACCAGCAAACGTGTAAGTTGCATGTCCCATCTTTCTTCCTTGCCTTGTAAGGAGTGTATATTATTCAGCTTCTCTAATAAACTACTTGAGCTAAGTTCCTATGCCCGCTCTTATTTCCTATCTTCATTTTGTTTCGTATTGAAATATGATGCTCCACCACCTGCTCTAAGTGCAACATTTACATTTACGTCGACAAATTAAAGGCCCATTTGTTGCTATTGCACTAATAATTTGTTCGTCTTCATTTTCATCATTGGCAGCGAGAGTGAGCATGGCGTGCATGTTGATGAAATTTGTAAGCGGTTCAAACTACCGGCGGACAAAATCATGTCTCTCTCTCCCTCCTTTCTCTTTCTCACACACACCCACACCCGCACATAATATTTTGTATTAATTTGTGGCTTTCTTTGTTATTCAGGGAAGCTATTAAGTACAATGAAGACATAGGGCACATCTACTCAACAATCGATGATTTCCACTTCAAGTCAGCTTTCACCGAATGAAGTTCTGAGTGAAATCATCCATGATTACTAGTATGCTAGTGTTGGCTCGATGGTAGATTAGTGTAGAGGAGGGCGTCTTTTCTATCGCTGTAGAAGCCCCTTGTATTAACGTAAGAAAGATTCTGCTGAGCAGAACTGTTTAAGATGATGATCCTACATCTATGTTGTATGGAAATATCTTGCTGTTGTAACTAGTAGT
This sequence comes from Eragrostis tef, assembly GCA_000970635.1. Lineage (NCBI taxonomy): Eukaryota > Viridiplantae > Streptophyta > Magnoliopsida > Poales > Poaceae > Eragrostis > Eragrostis tef. The sequence continues at coordinate 67,789 of LAPY01000734.1, forward strand.
TTTGCATCATCTGATGAAGTTATGACAGTGAAGAGTAGTAGCTCTTTGGTTTATGTTTGAGAAACCTAGATGCGAATGTGTTTTCAGTCATGTAGATGAATGTTGGGAGCTGAATGCAATGGCTGAGTGTTTAGTGGGATGTGCACCTGACATATTGCAGTGACGGTGCTACAACTACCAATTGGGTTCATTATTTCTCTGCAATATGGGAACCCATATTACTCGTTATTTGCGGTTAGACATCGGTAAATAATTCTTATAAAGTTGTACATGGTGTCGGTAAGTGACATTGGTGTTGTTTTGTTGATGAGGTTAGGTGGAGAACCAAGGTCATAGAAAACAGCTGTTACAACCTGATCTTTATGAGGTTCATTGGGTGGATGTAATGCATAATTGCAAAGAAACACAGCCAAATTAGAGTACCTTTTGTTGGTGTCAATCAGTGGGTGGATGTACTGCAGCCGACGAACGACACTTTGATGAGTTGAGATTTTGTGGTAAGAGCCGATGCAGAGGAGCAGGGCAGGTCGTCTATGATATCCGAAACTGATGCCGGAACCAAGTGAACGGCACTAGAGGAAACTCTCTTCCTTGTACAGGTTAATTCCATGCATGCAATTCTGAAGGAAACTGAACCTCTGAAAGTTGACTGCATTTGCAAAGCAGAGAAGGTTGTCCATCTCAAAACTGTTGCAGGTGAAACGGAGATCTACCAAACGAGACTACGGGGTAGTCCTTGCCTTGGTAAGTAGAGACAACAGCTTGCGTCTTGCTGTCTGCACAAGCACAACAGTAGCTTTTGTACCTTGCTCCGTCCATTTCTGCTGGACCCGCCTACATACAGCCTACGGATACATTTAGTTATGCTCGGACATTTCTCAGTCCGGTATATACTTGGTGCAGGAATTATTCTCATACTATTACACGAATTAATCAGCTGACTGACCTTACCGCTGCAGACAGACAAGCAACAGACAGAGAGACATTTGTAGATTGGCCAATTACAACATGATTCTATAGCCGGTCCAGTCACAATCTTTCTGGAAATTAATAATCCCAAACCAGGCTAGGGCACAGTGATTTCACTGTATGTGTTGACGTTAATTCTTTCTCGTGGTTAATTATTGCAATCGATGTCAATTCTCATGTAAAGAGTTGATGTTAATGGTGACCCAGCAAGCAGCAATACGTACGTATTATTGGGTGGAGTAGCTATTGACTGGTTGGCAGATCTAAAACTAAACTAGTACGTGCTGGTGGATTATTGTGTCGTACGCTAGCTAGCTGCGTTGCACCTAACACATGATCCCTCAGCATGAGCTGTGTTGATCTGGAAAGGATGACAACAACTACTAAAATTTAAGGTGGAGATCCATGCATGAACAAAATGGAATTAGGCTAAACTTTTTGTGCAGACAAACTAAAGCATCACGAGCAAATTAATACTAGAAGGAAAGTGAAGGGAAAGAAAGGGCAGGAACAAATTAACAAATGGCAACTGGTTGTAATATGGATGAGAATGGATGGAATTTTCTTTGCAGAGCTGTCGAGCGTTGGTACTGCAGCACCACCTGGCCTCGATCGGTTTGCTCGCTTGTTGCTGCACAGGACACAACATGCTAACACGCGCTTCAAGATATACAAGAGTGTTCACACACACGCACACATATGTACATGTATATAGCTACACATATATATTAAAAATTTCTTCTGTTATATATTGCACCGCCACTAGTAGTCTAGTTACTAAATATGTCGCCTGCTCTGTAAAGTACATTTTGCATGCAGCACGTAGCATAGCTAGCAACACTCTCTAGCATATATTTTGTAGCAGAAACAAATTAATCAATCATGTGCCAGCATAGTGGCAGGCAGTAGCGTACGTGCGTCGAGTACTGGCAGCTTATTCGCTAGACAGGCCGCCGGATTATTCGTTGGAAATTAGGTAACCCATCATGCGTAGCGTTCCAATAATTTATTTATGAGTAATATATTTAGACAACCGGTGCAGTGCAGTCCCTGGCTGTAACATCAAAGCGACACGTACACCTTTCTGCCTCCATCATATTCCGTTGTCATTTGTTATACAAGCTGAGAAAGACCACTCCAGCAGTGCCAGCGCAACAAGCATTAGGAAGTTGCATTAATTTTGTGAGACATGTTATGATCCTTCTGTTAGTGCAACCTGGAGAAGTAAATTGATACACTTATTAACTAGCTAGTTCAGGATCAGAGTGATTGCATGGTAATCCTAATAATGGGCTCCACGGCGATGAATGAGTGGAATTTGGTCTCATGCAATTGCATGCATGGGCCTCAGCCTCCATCGTCGCGATATGACATGATCGATTCCAGAATACACGTGAAAAGTGTAAACAGTAGTAGTACCCATGTCCCATGGTGCATGTGATCCGATCCGGCCGGTACAATCTCGCTATCCATCCCGTGATTCTTTCTTTCCATAAATTCTAATGTTCCAGTTTAAGCAGAAAACTAAATTATGCATCAAGTCTTGATTCTTCCAGTTCGTTGTGCCAGATATCCCTTAGCTATAGTGAACACTTAGTCATTGTAGTTATATAGTTGATGGATAAAGGTTCACATGACTCACTTTGTACAATAGATTTCACGAGGTACGCATGGTGAATATCAAACCCATCTAATTAAAGTGCAGACTTCTCCTTTGTATTAAATTCAAACAAACGTAGGAGGAGACCGATTATAATCATAAATTTCCCAATTCTACAACTCTTGAAATTAGGTGAAGAATAAGATCCTTGATTTGGGTGTGATCCGAGAGAGTGGTGCCCAGATGGCTCACCTAGCTAGGCGATTATTAGCTGCAGCTGAGGTGGATCCATGAAAATCTAGCCAAGCGATTGAGGTAGCAGCAGGCAGTAGTGCTTCAGTTTGGGTCCGGCCACACGTGTGCCTTTCGATCTCTCTCGCCCAGCAAGCATGCAGCTAGCTGATGACCTCTCGTCGTACGCAGGTTTTCACGGCCATGAATCTCTCCTTTTTGCTGCCGCTCGTGTTTTCACTCGTTTATTGCCAGCTGGCTTCCCCTTCTCCTTCCTGCGTCTATTTATACGGCCCCTCTCTCTTTGAATTGCGTAGAGCACGCACATCTCTCTCTCTCTCTCTCTCTCTCTCTCTCTCTCTCTCTCTCTCTCTCTCTCTCTCTCTCTCTCTCTCTCTCTCTCTCTCTCTCTCTCTCTCTCTCTCTCTCTCTCTCTCTCTCTCTCTCTCTCTCTCTCTCTCTCTCTCTCTCTCTCTCTCTCTCTCTCTCTCTCTCTCTCTCTCTCTCTCTCTCTCTCTCTCTCTCTCTCTCTCTCTCTCTCTCTCTCTCTCTCTCTCTCTCTCTCTCTCTCTCTCTCTCTCTCTCTCTCTCTCTCTCTCTCTCTCTCTCTCTCTCTCTCTCTCTCTCTCTCTCTCTCTCTCTCTCCTGGATCGATCTCTGATGAGTGAATTACGTGTTCTTGTGCGAATTGCAAGATCGTGACCATGCTCTCCACAGGCTTTCTTGAACTGTGAACTCGTGCTTGAATCTCTCTCTCCCCTAGCAGTTTCGTTTGGCTGTTGAGATCTCAATGCCAGATTCTTCAGAGAGTTGGTTGCCGTGTTGATGGTTCAAGAAAGTCCTTGGAAAACATGACGCGTCTTTCTTTCTTTTCTTCCTTGATAAGAATATGGATCGGAGGAAAGCAGTATGGGTCATCAGCCCGCTGATTGCAGCTTAATTTCAGGTAAACCTATCTGATTACATGTCCATAATTAATTCCTTCTCGGTCATCTCTGGGTCCCGGCGCCGGATAATTAACCTCGCAGTTAGTTTCGTTTTGCCCGTAGCTGGAGGAAGGGATCTAGGGTTTTGTTTGAGATGAGGGAGGAGGGATCCAGAGCCTTAATTTTGGTAGCAGATGGGTCTTGCCGGTTCTTATCGTTTATGCAGATTGAAGATCTTCTTCTTCTTCAATTCTGTTTTCTTCAACTGGTTTATATACATATCCAGCATCTTATCAACTTAGCTGGTGCATCGTCTCTTTGCACTATAAGTTCATGTATCGTCTCTTTGCACTATAAGTTCATGTGCCATTAGTTTAGAATCGATTATTTAACCGCCTATTTTCCCATTAAATCTTACAATTGGACCAAACCAATTTTCTAAACGGAGGTAGTAAGTGTGTTCTTCAATTATTGAGGGAATTGCAAAAACTGGCACTAATATTGATATTTTTACAAGCATATGATTTATGTGGACATGAGACAAATAGCTAAGGCCCCTACGGTGGGCATATTTGAGAAAAGACAAAGCTTGTCTTGTGAATTTGCCTGTGTCTATATTGGGATCTTTATTGGTTCGTTCAATTTCGATGTCAAGTCTGATATTGAAGAGTTTTCCATTTTACGCACAGCACAAAATTATTTTGACCTTTCGAGCAAAAACCACCACTATATATCATAGTAAAAGTACTTTATATATTTTTATATAGCCGAATAAAGTGATAAATTGCATGAAAATATATGTTACTCCTACCTTCTTCTGTTCTTCAGCATAACGGTAAATCATGGAATGAAATGTGCACACCAGATTTAAATATGATTATTATGTTAGGGAGGTTATCCATGCACGCAGGTCAAGAAGCACTGTATATTATGAATACATCACTAATAATTTAGTTGCAATACTGCTCAAAAGATTAGTTACACTAATAAGAGTATCATGCTATCATGAAAGAAGGGAGAAGAAAACAAAAGAAAAGAAAAGAAAATGGGCATGCATGCGGCGTCCTTTGCGTGGAGCGGTGGACCAGACATCCGACGATCCATCATCAGAGCTACTCCAGCTGCTGTCTCTGCGGATTTACTGTTGGAGCGTACCATGTTGGTCCAGAAAGATAGATGGCGTGCAGAGGCTCAACTCTCGCCGCTGCTCTGCTCATCTGCTTCTCTCTGTGTGTGCCGTACAATGTCCTCTCCTCTTCTCTCCTCTCTTCTCCATGGCTGCCTTTTCTTCCCTCGTGTCCCGTCCATCCATGTCCGCCTGACCTGTCGCTTCACTCCAACCTGCATTCGATCCTTTTTGTATTTGGAATTTCATGAGCAAACTTCTTCATTGCTGCCGGCGGTGGATATCATTTTCATAACCACGCAGGATCCCTGCACCTCTACAAATGGAAACATTGCAGCACTGTAATCATCAAAAGGAAATGGAAACCTTGGCCATTGTAATTTAGTTACTCCTCCAACATTACGTAATTGTAGTATCTGACATAGCTGGTGGGGGAGATGCAACCAAAAGAAGGGTAGTAAGGAAATTGGCAGGAGAGATGAAGTGACACAACTCTGTCTCTCTGGTCTTGTGCAGCTGTTGGAGCTCTGCGTGTTGCCCCTGCCTCGCTTTCACTGTGGATCGGAGCTGCGAATTTCATGCTCACTCTGCTCCGCGGCAATGATAGCTCTTACCTTTCTTTTCATGCACGTACAAGCTGCAGAGAGAATGTCTTCAGTGTTTTCTTGCTCCGCTTACCTCTCTGTATGTGCCATCCACGTTTGTGGTGGATAATGCCAGAATTAATAATTCAAGTTGGGTATTTTTATGTCAGATCCTGATGATGATCTACCTCTGCAGGCTGTAATTGAGTGATATGTTAATCCGTTTCAGTTTTCGTTTTCTGACGGTACCGAGTTTCGAGATTGTTCCCATATCAATCATCAATGTTACCACACAGGCGTCAGGCGTGTGGTAACCACTTTGATTTGTTTACACACATGCTGTCAGCTTTAGTTTACGTTAACCACTTCAACGAAATGGTATCAATTTACTACTGTACTGTAAATGGATACATAGATGTTACCCCAATGTGTGATCCAACAAGACAAGATATATACTGCTAAGGTGCAGGGATCAATAATTCGGTTGTGCATCTGATCATGATGGCCGGCAATAATGGCATAATTTATCGATGATGGCAATGAGTACAGGTTGAAGGTATATAAAAGAGGTAGATGCATGGCTTGGTGTTGACATGACAAGGAGCAATAGTAAGATAAAAAGGCATACAAGAGCCTAGTGATTAGGCCGCCAGGATTTGGTTTGGATCCAGAGCACTGAAGTGATCTCAGCTTTTTAGGTGCCAGGCTGCTTTCATCCCATTCAATCAGCAGCGCAGGTGCTGCCGGGCTTGGAAAAGGCACCTCCAAAAGATTTGCAGGAAAGCAGGGCCGCCGGGTTAAAGCACCAGAATGCGGGCAAGATATCATCATCATCATGCTCTTGTTCATGGCTTCTTGGCTCTGCAAATGCATCCAGTTGACACATACTACACATTATCATAGAGAGGGAGAGTTTTTTTCTATGCCTCTTGCTCTCCCAAGTCCCAACTAAGCTATTTGCTGCTGTGATTAATTTTGTGATCCTACTCCTCCCATGTCCTTCTCCATCACCAACCAACAACACAGCAAATCATGGCAGCAACTTTTTGGTTTTGTTGTCTGCTTCTGTATTTGCTCTTTGGTGCAGGGCAGTCCTGTCCTGTAGTGTCTATCCACCAGAGACACTACTGGCGCGACAAGCAACCAAACAGATCACTGAGCCATCCATCTGTGAGGCCGGAGCAGTCAGTTAGGTAGCTAGTGATGCATCGTCGTTATCATCATTTTCCATCTCGCCCGACACAATTGTAGTGAGTAGTAGTTTGTTGTGTTGTGTTTCACTGTTCGTGGGGAAACTTTCGTCAATATTAGTCTCACTCTCTTTCGGATAGTGTATACTCAGGGGCCCGTTATTCTCCAATGGGTTTTAACATTTTTGACGCGCAATGAAATAAATTATCACTCATGTTTCAGTAAAGTAGTCAGTACAGGCTGAGCGACAGAGAAATTACTCAAACCTGCATGGTCACTATCAACCAGGGATAGGGAACATACTGCTAGCCAGGGCTCTGGATTGGAGAAAGTTAACAGTGCTGATAAGCTTAGGTTAGATAAGTAGCTTGTTGGTGAGAGATTAGACAAGATATGCACCGCACCGTCCAACTTTATAAATGTACGTCTGCTGATGGCAAGCAAGAATGGGTTTAATTACCTAGTAAATTATATTGCTGGATAGATATCGGCCAATCGAGTGTTACGTTGCAGAAAGGTCGCTCATCCTGCAAGTTGTGGTAGATCTAGCTAGACATCAGGAACGTTTTTTTTTTTGGCTGTCCAGAGACACAGCATCGGTCACATACTACACTCCAATCCGCACCCTTGTATATTACCTTCATTCTTGAATGCATGAATCTAGAACATCTCGGCCAACGATTCAACTTGCAAGCAAGCAACCTTGTCGATTGGTGGATCCTCTTGCGAGCTAGGCTCCCGAAACAAACGCGAAAAGGCCTTGATACAATGGTGCAGCTCGTCACCTGGAATGTCTGGAAGGCCAGAAACGGCCAGGTCTTCAACAACGTGACCGCCTCGCCGGCGCAGATCGTCGACAACATAAAAGCGGAGGCGAAGTTGCGGGCAATGGCTGGTGCTTGTCATTTAGGTTGTATAATGTCGCGAGAGTAGGCTTTAGTAATAGTCTTTAGGTAGTCTTCGGAGCTCTACTAATCTGATCATTGTAAGGCTACCTAGCAATTGCCTCGAGCAATCACGTCGTGTAATTGGTCTCTTGACCTTTTTTCTCCTTAATACAAAAATGCGCAGCTCTTCTGCGTACTCAAGAAAAAAGAAGAATCTAGAACATCCAATCTAGTTTAAATTATACTAAATTTGTTGTCCTAAAAATCACATAATCAAGAAAGGATGGATGGAGTATATATATTGAATGAGCAAAGATATATCATCAGAAATGGTAAGGGGCCCTTTGGAGCAGGAAATTTAAAGGGTTTGAATTCTAGAGGAAAAATTCACGTGGAGCCCTTTGGATCACAGGATTGGTGTGCGAAAATTCTTGTGAAATTTCTTTAGGAATGGCTGCTTCTGAGGATTTGTAGCATGAGGTCCAACCTCATGGAAAGTTTTCTATGATTATATCTCTCTTCTCTCTAATTCATGTGTTGCATCCAAAAGCCATGTAGGTAGGTTACTTCCTACATTTTGAAATCCCGCGTAAATTGGATATGCTAGACAACTCAATTCATATTTTTTCCTGCATTTCAAAAGGGTCCTAAATAGTCTCACACCATCTACTATATACAGATAGACGCATCTGCTTCTGACCACTTGGCCAGCCATGATCTGCCAACAAAGCCATCTCCATCGATCCATCGACGATGGCTAATTGATAGAACCCTGGTAGGCGAGCACTGGTCATCACGAATGACAAGCTACCTACTGTAGCTGGCTAGCTTAGCTTATGTAGAGCAACACAACATGTGTCCACGTCGAACGAACCGATAGATCCATGGATGGATGGAAAGCAGCATAGCATATAGCATATGCATATGGATCCAAGAACAAGAACCTCTTCCCTATAGCTATGCCTATTATATTTCGCTCAGGTTGAGGTTGTTGCCAGGGGAGCCTCTCCATCATGAATTATTTTACGTTGCTGCTTCTCATGTGTTTTTTTTTCTTTTCTTTTTGAAATGGACTTCTCATGTGTCTTGCTACCATGCAAAGACCAATGCACCACCTCCTGCCTCCTTCCTCTCTCTCTCTCTCTCTCACAAACACAAAGTTTTTTTTCCATTTTTTGACACGGAACATTTGTTTTGTTGTTTCTTTTTTGTGGGGAATTTTTGTCGTTGTTGAGAAGACAGACTTCTTTCTCTTTCTTTAGGGACGGAGAGACGAGACGAAGGCACAAGTCAGCCCGTCAGGGGCCCAGAATCCTGACCCATATAGCATTAAGGCCCAAGACTACTAAGCCCACGACTGCAGTGTGCTGCTGTCCCTCTGTCGGGACAGATCCTCCGCCGAACGCCGCCGCCGGCAGTCATGGCGTCGCCCGCTCTGCTCCGCGCCGCCGCAGCCGAGCTCCGCCGCCGAGCACGCCGGGCCCCATTACCCCTACCGGCGCTCTCCACGCTCCTGTCGCCGCCTCCCCAGGCCCCAGCTTCCAGCTGCCCCGACGCCCTCATCACCATCCGCCGGCCCTCGTTTCACGGCAGGCTTGTGCTCCCCAGCAGCTTCTTTACCTCTTCACCCCTCTCTACCTCGTCGTCCTCTTCCGAACCCGCGGACAAGGCATCGCCGGCGCCGATAACTTGGGTGCACAAGTGGCTCCCGCAAGCGGCGCGCCCGTACGCCTTGCTTGCTCGCCTTGACAAGCCCATCGGGACCTGGCTACTCGCGTGGCCCTGCATGTGGTAACTATAGTATCCTGCTGCTTCTCGCCAGCTCCATCGCCACGCCACGCATCTGAATCCCTGACTCTTGCTTTGCAGGTCCATCACAATTGCAGCAATGCCGGGGGAGCTCCCTGACTTGAAAATGCTTGCACTCTTCGGATGTGGAGCTGTTCTCCTCAGGGGTGCTGGTTGCACAGTCAATGATCTTCTCGATCGCGACATTGATAACAAGGTCATTTTCCCTCCATTTCTTGTTCTCGGTGCACTCCCACTCAAGTAAGTAAGCCTAAAATCAAGTGACGGACAGGTTGAGCGCACCAAAAGCAGGCCTTTTGCATCAGGTGCCCTCACTCCTTCACAAGGAGTGGCCTTCCTAGGATTTCAGCTTCTGCTGGGACTGGGCATTCTTCTGCAACTCAACAACTACAGGTATAATACTTACTGGGCCGCTTGGTGATAACCTCTTGAACTTGATTTCCCTATTTCACTCTGCATGCGCAGTTGCCATCTTGCAAAAGTATTGATTCTTTGCAGATACAGAACCTAATATTTACGAGCCCAATGTGTGTGTAGTGTACCCTCTCCAGTTTCAGCTTTTACATTCCTATCCATAAAGAGCCAGCTTGCACTATATGCACATACTTTCAAGTGATGAAGAGTAATATCTGCATGCCATAATTCTGTTCCGTTTTCTGTATGCAGCCGTATTCTTGGGGCATCTTCACTACTTCTTGTCTTCTCTTATCCGCTCATGAAGAGGTTTACATTTTGGGTATGTATTAACATATAAAACATATGGAAATTTGAAATACTTTTATTTCTGTTATCATGCTAAGTAACTTATGTTCCTTCAATGCGCTAATAACAGCCTCAGGCATATCTTGGACTGACATTCAACTGGGGAGCTTTGTTAGGATGGGCTGCTATTAAAGAAAGCTTAGACCCCGCCATCATCCTTCCATTGTATTCAGCTGGTATATGTTGGACCCTGGTATATGATACCATATATGCACATCAGGTTTCTTACTATCAATGCTCTTTCGTATTTGTCATCCGTGAAGTCATCTTTTCAGATTGGTATGATTTCTTATTCTTAATATATGAATCTACGTAAATCTAAGGACAAAGAAGATGATCTCAAAGTAGGAGTTAAGTCCACAGCATTGAGATTTGGAGATTTGACCAAGTACTGGATTAGTGGATTTGGTGCCGCATGCATCGGCAGCTTAGCACTCAGTGGCTACAATGCTGAACTAGGTTGGTGTGCTCTATTCATAGTACAGTAATATGTTTTTGATTAAGTATTGACTGTAAACCCTGATCTTGTTGAACAGCATGGCCCTACTATCCTTTTCTGACGGCAGCAGCTGCACAATTAGCATGGCAAATTTCAACTGTGGACTTATCTAATCGATCAGATTGCAACAGGAAGTATGTTTACTTAGAATATCCACTCTTGATTGACATGGAAGAAAATAATGTGTTTTTGTATGTTGCATTGGTATATGAAGTAATCTTATCTTACTTTCTTCAATTGATGCTCTGCAGGTTTGTGTCCAATAAGTGGTTTGGAGCTTTGGTATTTGGTGGAATTTTTTTTGGGCGTCTTGCTACATGATAGACTAACTAGGCATGCTCTGTCAAAATATATATTTTTTGTCTTTTTTTTTGGAGCATATTGATAGTTTTGTTAGAATTTCATCAGTTTTGTAATTTTCAACTTGGGAAAACAGTCCAAGCCCTTTAATGTGCAACCTAGCAACTAGCATGCTTGGTAAACTTGTCCCCCAACCTGACTTATGTTTTTCAGTTTTCCGTATTCTTTTACTAACAAATGTTTATATTTTAACTTTTGCCTATGATGCAGGTTGTTTCCTGGGCGTTTCATGATGATTTTGTGCATAGTCTGTAAGACAAGGAACAGGAAGATACATTTGATTGTATAAATATAATACATTTTTGGCAAGACCAGTCAACCTCTTGCCTTGAGTTTTTGACTTTACTTTTCATGCACCCATTTCACGAAGTAGCTGACAATACTGTTGTATTAAAGTGGATACACAATCAGTTGCTGATGCATTTTCGGTTCTTTTACATGATATCATTTGGTGTTCTGTCATAATTCTGGCGTTTTACCTTGATCCTCTTGAGATTCATTAGATATGAGGGTGTAACCATATTTTGGTAACTGACAACCTGTTTAGAGTACATGCACTGCCTTAGTAATGGGTTGTAAACAATGATCTGATCCGTCATCCACGGATGGGGATGTAGCTCAGATGGTAGAGCGCTCGCTTAGCATGCGAGAGGCACGGGGATCGATACCCCGCATCTCCAAATTTTTTTTTAACGATATTTCTTCTTTGCTCTATCTGTTTTCTTCATTTAGGTTTTAATGGCTTGTTGGCTCCAACCTTTACTGATGTGCATCTTTTTAGGAGGAAGCAAAGCATGAGCAGTCAGCCGAAACTAGCTGAGATGCATTTTCTCACGGCATCGACGAATACATAGGAGAGCAGCTTACAGTGAAATGCGAAGGCATTTCCTCATGGCTTGCGGCAGCAGCTAGGCGATTTCGAAAAAGACATGTAGAAACATGCTGAGCCGGTTTGAAAAATGAAATGCATGACCGATAATCATAGTAATACTGAGAAAAAATTGCACTAAGCTCAGAGATCCACCCATGGCTACCTGAAGGATCAGGGATATTGCGCTGGACCCACCAGCACGGGTGCTTGTCGTCACTGCTTGTTGCCGACCATTGCATGAACCAATATATAGTGACGTGGAGATCTATGTGTCAGCAGTGTGGTGCTAAACTTCAGTCACCGTCCATGCGGCGGTAGCATTTTGGGCCAGGGGGAGGAGCACACGTGGGGGGCCAGAAACCAAACCCCATTTCCATCCCTTCCGTTCTTGCCCGTTGGGAAAAATTGCTCGTTTTAGCATGCTGCCGTCCATGCGTGCTTGGCCAGCAACAATCTATGCCGTAAGTATGTTTTTTCTTAAGATAATGGGTATCATCCCAGCCTTGGCCTCACAGTGAGGTTACAACCGTACTTTATTACAGAGTTGCAGCACTTCCGTCTGCCAAAAATAATTAAAAAGTAACACATATATTACAAACTGGATGATACAACTAATAACAAAGTCTATTAGTACATCTCCATCCATAGTGTGTATAAAACTCCATCGCCACCACCTCCAGGCGCCGGCATGTCTCTACCATCATACTTTTGTCGTCACTACTCCTTTGCAGTTGTGACCAGAACCGCAGCCAGTGAGTCTCTCTGAAAAGTAGCTGCATATATGTCATCATAGGTACATTGTCAAAAACAATATTATTTACTTAACCAGATAGCCTAACATAAAGCTGCGACCCCAACAAGTAGTTGTTTTTTTAACTTTTCACCTATACCATTCATCCATCCGCCAAACATATGTGCTATATTATGAGGAGGTTTTAAATCAAAACAAAAGTAAACAAATCTCCATAAAACTTTAGCACTCATCCTTAGAAAAAAAATAACATTTCTTACTACCATGCCAATTACGCCTAGCGAGATTGTCCTTTGTTAGGACTACTTGTTTATGCAAGTACCACATAAAAATCTTGATTTTTAGAAGTGCTTTCATGTTCCATAGTTTCTTGTTATAGATCACATTTCCGTTATTCAACATTGCTTTATACATGGATTGTACGTTAAAGACTCCAGTTGGTGTGAGACTCCATCGAAACAGGTCTTTAGTGTCTGAAAGTTGAACATGAGAAATACGGAGAACAAGGTTATGCCAATAGTTTAAATTCTGATCATATAACGTTCTTCTAAAAGAAATGTTTAAAGGTACAGTACTAAACACATTAGCAACTGTTGCATGTTTGTTCCTAACAATGTTGAACAAAGACGGATATTGCTCTCTTAAGGTTGCATTACCGATCCACTTATCTTTCCAAAATCTGATTTGTTGGCCATTGTTTAAAACAAAGCCTCCAAAATTTAAGAAGGTACTTTTAACTTTTATTAAGCCGGCCCAGAAATGTGAATCTCCCGGTTTTTGCTCTACTTGTGTTATAGTTTGGTTTCAAAGATATTTCTTTTTTAGCATCTGTTGCCATAATCCATCCTTATTTATCCATCAGTCTCATGTACATGTGGCGTCATGGCATGTGCGTTCTCTTCATACCCGGCGTATCTGTAGTCAGTTAGGTGGGTGCAGATTTTATCGAGCAGAGTACGCAAGATTCATGTTACAGGAGTTCATGATTGGGCTGGCTATCTATGGAGTATGGTGCAATGGTTGGAGAGGGAAGAGTGCAAGCGAAAGCAAGTAGCTGCGAGTGGTGGTTGCAGGCGCCACCGCGGCTCATTTTCCTTGCTTGTTTCACCTTTTCGGCATCCAATCTCGAAGCGTCTCGCTTCCCTTCCTTCCCCTCCATATAAAGAGAACGGAACTGGCTGCCAACAGCAGAGCAAAGCACCGATCGATGATGGCATCCACCGCGAGATCCTGCGCCGCCCGCTTCGCCGACGAGACCGCGCCGCCGGCGATCCTTCACCTCATGCGCCCACGCCTGCGCCGGTGCCTTGACCCCATCGCCGAGGAGTCATCAGCCGTCGAGGGCGCCCCCTGCCGCCGCAGCAACAACACCAGTCCATCTCTGAATCAGATCAAGCCAGGGACAGCTCCTCAGTAGCCAGCCAGCCATTCCTAGTGTGATGACTCTGCTTGTTGGTACTACTAGCTAACCTGAATCACTTGTGAGTTAGATTTCTGTATGTAATCCGTGCGATAAACATGCAGGAACGAGACTTGCTATTGTTTTTGTTGTAACCCTAAGATTGTTAATAGGTTGCTAAATGAACCCTGCTGACGAGAAGGAAAGTTGTTCAGGTCAAAAACCCGTATACACGCGCTAAGCTATTTGTCGTCACTCAACCATAGGAGGAGGAGCGACTAACTAATGGCTCTCAACGATCGCCACATGGGCGACTATTGCCTCGCCAATCTAAACTGCAAGGAAGCTCCTCCTCCTCCTCCCAAAATAATTCTACTCCAGATTAACACATCCTTGCAACCATCAGTTACCGAGCCTTCCGCTTGCGTCTCTACTAGGGCCACCTTTCTTAGGCTGCCTCTCGTCTACAGCTTCATCTGAATTGTTGGGCAGGCCGTTCCCACTCTTCAACCTGACCGGCCAGCCACAGAACAAATAACATGCCTCAGTTTTCGTGACAACGTCATAGGTTCTACACCAAAAAAATAATAACATAAAATAAGACTTGTTAGTGCCTCTTACCCGTCAGAGGAACAAGGATCCAAGAAGTTCACAGCTTCATTCAGAGCATGAACAACCATCTTCTTAACCTGAAGACACCAGTTTTGACATCAGATTAGTTCTCATAACGATAACTTTACCACAGACCGTAAGCACAAGACCAGATCCTGACCTCTAGTTTATCTTCTTTGACCCTGTGCCAAGAAGGAAGTCGTCTGAATTCCCCAGACAACTTAACACATTCGCCAACATTTTCAGGGGAAACAAAGTCCAGAGCAACCTTGATGCAAGACTGCACAGATGGAAAAGGGCTCCAGCATTCAGCACTCAGATATTTAACGTGACACTCAATAAGCACAAGGGAAACTCGAGCTGAGTTGCCAGACGGATAAAAGTTCCATCTCACCTTCAAATTCCTCACTTGGTGAGGACATCCAGCGGGAATGAAAACAGCTTCACCAAGCTTCTGCTCAAATGTCCAGGGTTCAATACCTAAAGAAGAAAAGCCAACAGATAAGATATAGGGCATGGCATCGCCAGATTCCCAGTGCAGACATAACATCACAACAAAATTTTACGAACCATATTCTTCCTTCAGCTCCCTCTTATGCTTTGCAGTTAAGTAGAAAGTTTGATCGTGAATTGGGTGAACAACCTGCAAAATAGACATGATATTGGTCAGCATATAAGAAAATGAAAAGAGAATTCATATGGAAAGTTACAAGAAAAGAACCTGTTTCACTGGATTGCAATGAATATGCCGGAATTCTGAGGCATGCTTCCTAAGATAATCTTGTAATATATCATAATCTTCTCTACGAAAAATATCCCACAAAGCTCCACCAGCGTTAAGTTGTTTTGTACTGTCAACAGGAGGCGTATCTTGAATATCAACGGAACTTTGTTCGTCATCCGCACCAGCGTTTTCCTGAGGCTTGACACCGACTGCCTGGAGAGGATGACCACTAAATTGTTTGCCGTGGCCTCTACTTTCAAGGTTATCTTGTGCGTGTGAAATGCAATGAGCTCCAACACGCCCCTCATTAGATGTCTTCACCTCATTATTGTGATCTGAAAATTGCCTCGGTTCACTTTGTGAATCAGACTCATGAGATGACTGTTATCGCCAGATTCCCAGTGCAGACATAACATCACAACAAAATTTTACGAACCATATTCTTCCTTCAGCTCCCTCTTATGCTTTGCAGTTAAGTAGAAAGTTTGATCGTGAATTGGGTGAACAACCTGCAAAATAGACATGATATTGGTCAGCATATAAGAAAATGAAAAGAGAATTCATATGGAAAGTTACAAGAAAAGAACCTGTTTCACTGGATTGCAATGAATATGCCGGAATTCTGAGGCATGCTTCCTAAGATAATCTTGTAATATATCATAATCTTCTCTACGAAAAATATCCCACAAAGCTCCACCAGCGTTAAGTTGTTTTGTACTGTCAACAGGAGGCGTATCTTGAATATCAACGGAACTTTGTTCGTCATCCGCACCAGCGTTTTCCTGAGGCTTGACACCGACTGCCTGGAGAGGATGACCACTAAATTGTTTGCCGTGGCCTCTACTTTCAAGGTTATCTTGTGCGTGTGAAATGCAATGAGCTCCAACACGCCCCTCATTAGATGTCTTCACCTCATTATTGTGATCTGAAAATTGCCTCGGTTCACTTTGTGAATCAGACTCATGAGATGACTGTTCATCCAGGGCATCATCCCCAATGTCATCAGGTGGTAAAGCATTGATGTCCAAATCTGCAGGAGACAAGCAAGAATTGTCATAGCACTTACCAATTAAGGCAAATGCTGAAATTCTCCACCAAAAGAAAAACCGTGCTACAAACCTGATGCACCAGATTCCGTAGCACATGAAATCGTTTGGGTTTCATCAACAGATCTGTTCATGGACTCAACTGGAGCTGGCAATACATTGACACCAGGACCAGATTTTACACCACCATATAGTTCCTGAAGATCTTGGGCTCTCATATCTTTTTGTATATTTTCGATTTGTTCAAGGTGATAACAGGGCACCTCAGCTGTGTGTGTTAAGATATTTACCTGTTAAGTCAATTAACTTTCACAATTAATCACAACCATGATAAATTAATAGGACCGGCACAATGATAGATTGTAACGTATGAGCTATTAAAAGGTCATAAAACGAGCTAGGTACACTGCAACATGAAAACATCAAACCTTTGCTAAGAGCAACAAAAATAAAGTGCAACGATTGTACGAGAGCAAGATAAAGCAACTGGATATGAAAGAGTAAAATTGAGTGCAGACTCGATATGATCAAAAATAAAAACACAACATACCGCATCAGACAAGTCGCAGTGAAGTTTGGTCACTGAATCGCCCCTGCCCAACTCTTTGTAAAATCCATACGCAACATAACTCTTTGGCCCAATATCTGGCTTCAAGACACCAGCAGGAAGCTTGACTGCAAGATTTAGCGGGCCATATCGTGGATCTGTGTACTCAGAAAATGGTAACGCACTGATGAACTCAGCACCATGGCGAGGCAATCGATTGTCAAACGAACTAGATGGAGGCCAGTCTTTTAGCTTAAGCATCTCAGGCCAGTTGTTCTTGGGATGGGCCCTGCCTGTTGTATATCCCGAAAAGAACTTGTGTATATTAATTTCCACCTGCAACATGTACAAGCATAGTGAGCTCCTACATGCAAGGCTGCTATGAAGAAAGCAAGGCATATCAAAATTCAAACATAAGGCACATCAACAATATTGCTTAAATGAGAAGTTTAATTCATAGATGAAGCAATGAAGTATTGACGTTCACAAAACATAGTATAATATGCATTCTTTTCTTTCAGGAAGCAAAACAAACAACTTTCCAAAACTAATCAATAGGTATTTTAGTCCAACCTTAGATCCAAGTCAGGTACACCAAGTACTTACCTCACACCAATCCAGGCAATCTATTGCCTTTACAGAAAACTGCTCGTCCTCCGCCTTACCTTGGGTTCTTTCTCGCAATGCCCTCCACATTACCATCGGTTCCCAACTCAGACCAGATGTTAACTGAAGGCAATCAGTTACAACAACTGGCTCACCCTTAGCCCAATGCATCTGGAAATGAGCTAAGTCATCATCCTGGATAGCAGTGGCAACCGGACAATACAGGAAGTTATCACTTGAGTCCTTCCTGTTCGCAGCCTCTCGTAATGACTTGATACCATTTCTTATCTTGCCTGAATGATCAAAGCAAGGACACCAATTACTATTTGAGACTATTTCTTTTGCAAATGTGTCACTCTTTAGAACTTTATCAGCTCTATCTTCTAGCTCAACAATCATCTTGTCTGGAAACAAGCACTTGAGGTCCAGAAGTGACCCACCACAGCCTCCTATTTCTTTTGGTGGGCAAGGTATGCTATCACCTTTTGCCTTCCACAGCAGAAGTGGATTAATTGGGTTTTCCGCATGAGCTATTTCAGTGCAAGCCTCACTGTGCGGGGAGTCCTTTTCCTCCCTAATAGAGACCCTTTTATCATTCTCAGTTATGGACTGAGATATGTTACCAAAAGCGTAA
>LAPY01000734.1:153795-164999 GCA_000970635.1 Eragrostis tef
CCCCACCCGCGGCGGCCGCCCGGCGTCCACTTCTGCAAGGAGAGCAGGAGGATGAGGGTGAAGAAGCGGTCGCGCCACCGCAAGGCGGTCAAGTTCTACTCCACCTGCTTCGGCTTCCGCGAGCCCTACAAGGTCCTCGTCGACGGCACCTTCGTCTACCACCTCCTCACCCAGGGCCTCCTCCCCGCCGACGAGGCTCTCCGCGACCTCCTCTCCGCCTCCAGGACGCCCGTCCTCTCCACCTCCAAGTGCGTCCTCGCCGAGCTCAGGCGCCTCGGCAAGTCGCACGCCCACTGCTTCGACGCCGCCAGCCTTCTCGCCACCACCCAGTGCGTTTCTTTTGCTTTTTATTCACCGTTCCTTCACTTTAGCTAACCCGCTGGTAGTACTTCTATTTCGTTAATCGTTATGCATTCCAAATTTCTGTGATTGTAACCTATTGCGGGCGTGACTGTACCAAAGCCAAATTGAAACTGGAGCAACGTTGTATTCTCCGGTAATGTGCTTACACATGAGCAGAGAACGAAATTAGGATTTTCTAGCTCAATTCTGGAACCTAAGCTGCATTTGGAACTTGCTCTCTTTTGTTGGGATAATAATGATGATTAGATCAATTGATCAGGTGAGCCGCATAAGGGTGATGCATTGACTATGGATGTCTCTTGTTATTCCAGGTGTGAGCATGAAAAGGTGGTTAGTGCTGTGAACTGTGTTCTATCACTCATAGGTGATCAAAATCCCGAGCACTTCTTCGTTGCCACACAGGATGCTGATCTACGGGAAAAGTTGCGAGAGGTATCCACCCTCAATCCTAATCTGCTGTGCCTATTTCTTCTCATTTATTACCCGGGGTAATCATATCTACACAAAGGCATTTGGGCTCATGTACTCTGTTTGCTTCCATGTAGATTCCCGGGGTTCCTGTGATATATGGTCTCAAGAACTCCTTGTTTATAGAACAACCCTCTGTGCAACAACGCAAATTTGCTCAATTGGACGAGGAGAAGCGTCTCAATATGGACATATCTGAATACAAAAAGTTACTGAAAGCTGCATCAGAAGGAAAGACAGCAGACGACGAGATTGAAAGTGGCGGAGAACAACACAAGAGGTCCATCAGTTCCCTTGTTAAAAATGCACTTGGTGTGGCAGATAAAAGCAAGTTCAAAAGGAACAGAGCAAAGGTTATATTTACCGTCAGCCACTATTCAATGTTTATGATCTAGTAGTAGGCATCAAAAGTAGCTATATTCATTACTCCAGATCTTTTTCTTGACTTTCTTGTACCAAATGCTATCCTCTTCAGGGCCCAAACCCGCTCTCCTGCAAGAAAAAGAAACCAAAGCCCCAATCCTCAGGTGCTCAGGATCAGGTAATTTGTTGTATGAAGTTGTGGTTTTCATCTTCATTTTATTTTTGACTCAGTAGTTTGAATGTTTACCCCCGAAGCATGTCGATCAGAAGTACCCGTTGACCTAGATTCATATTGTAAAACCAAGTTTCATGGAGTAGGTGGATGACAGCTAAAAGACATGCATACATTACTAGTAATTCATGGGTTTTAGAATCTTGCTGTAGCTTATGATTTCAGTTGTGTCAGTGTGCCATTACACCAGATTGAGTGATGTTTGATCACAATTTGCAAGCACTGATGACGACATCTGTTGTGCAGGGACCTAAGGCTGATGGTGAGTCGAAGAGAAAAAGGGTTCGGAAACGGAAGAAGGGCCACAAAGATAACAAGCAAGCTGAGACAGCAAACTAGAAGTGAGGTTCTTAGGGACCTTGCTGCATCCATCCTGATTCCTGAGCCTGAACTCCCTAGCTAGCCAGTAACATATTTCATTATTCTGGGGCATCAGACCCCAGGGGATCCACTAGAGTCAGGATGCCGTGTCATGTTCAGTATGCCGATGCTGTTACTTGAATTGTAATGCTTTGATTGTTTGCAGCAATCATGGTGCAGAGGATGTAGCTGGAAACCTTTTTCCATGATAACAAATATTTGTCAGAATCAAATTTTTTTGCCCGCCCCAGTTCCTATTTGTCTGGTTATTATTTGAATCTTAGGATTTTTTTATGCCAGAGATATTCTGAATTAATAATGGGAGTCTTTATGCAGAGAAAATAATATGGTGTTTATGCTGTCGAATGTGCATGGGTCACTGAAAAGAATACTCCAAATTAGTTTGCATCGTATAATACGTGACGATTCTTTTCATACATGTAAATACTCTAAATTCTTACGACAATTGCAGAAGAAAGTTGCAAGCAGCAACTTAGCTTGTTTGCACCAACTAGATTGTTCCGCGCTTCCAGAATAGTACGTTGCAAAAGCCCATTCCATCTGGATGGACCCATCTGATTTGCAACCCAAATTAGACTGAGTGGGATCATGCTTTAATTCCGGAAAGAAAGAAACGAAGCATAGTCCGAGTCGAACTTGGTGCAGCGGATGCCTGATCCGAGTCGAACTCCGATCCGTAGGCATATCAAATCAAATGCATGCAGCCCAGCCCTGCATCTATATATATATATATAATGTTGCCGGCGTCCAGTCCTGCGGGCGCACAATCGATCCACATCTATCTCCCGTCGATCGATCAACAAGGTCGACGATGAAGCGAGCCCGCCGTGGACAAGAAGCAGATCACACAGTTGGAGGAGAGATTGGAACGGCGCTGCGACAAGTACGCCAAGCTCTTGAAGAAGGAGCGCGCCAAGCTCCGCAGGTTGAAGGGGAAGCGATCAGCCGGCATCACCAAGCCCGCCAAGATCCAGATGGCGTCGGCATCACCCAGGTCGACCGGCCGATTGTGTCCTCCAAGGAGGGGATGAGCCAGCACCAGCAGACGAACAAGAAGAAGAAGAAGACGAAGATGGTGAGGCTGAAACCGGAGGTCAACCACGCCGTGGCGGTATTATGCAATGCTCCCCCTTTCCCACGCATCCCCGACTGGCAGCTCGCCATGCAGAGTGAGTATACCCAAGAGCTGTACAGGGAATCTCTCGCCTTGTGTGAGGAGATGGATAAGGTGTACCAAGACATGAACGAGCAAGTCTTCCGCAAGGGCTACATTGAGGTGGAGGTCACCGACGACGACGAGGACGAAGACAACACGGAGGACTAATCAATCATCCAGCTGATGATCATTTGTGTGTGTCATGTCATGCATGTTTGTAAACCATGTCATGTACTACCATTTACAATTATACTGTGTTCTTTGCAAACCAGTTCCGACGGTGTTCAGTCCCTTGTGTTAAATTAACCAGCTCTGTGTATGATGGGTCCATGTTAGTATCTTATCTTAAGAGACCGCCTCCGTTGTTTCTGAATGCAAACATTTCGATCGCCCGGGTAAGATTTAGTGCGATTTCTCCAAATTTTCGTATCCGATAACTTCACTACCGCCATGTTCCTCTACAAAAGTTGAATTACCATGACGAACGCGATCGGCAAACACATTTTTTTTTTTCTTTTGCAAATTTCTGCAGCAGCGAGAGTTATCTGTTTCAGACTGGAACACAAGAGAGAACAGACAGGTCGCCTCTGTTTCTTCTTGGGCGCCAAGCAAGCAAAGCAAGTCGGAGCTTCCTGCGTGAGAAAACGCGTGACTCCGATCCGCATGTGTTTCCTTTCCGACTCGGATTCCCTCCCTCCCAGCAGCTCTACCTCATAAAGCCAAGCCAAGGATCCCTCTCCCTCGTTGCCGCCACACACATCAATCTTCCTTCCGGTTCGATACGCTGCTGCAATCCCCTATCTTTCTCTCTCTCGATGAAGAAGGTCTCGGAGGAGCGCATGATGGAGCGCGTGGAAAGGCGCTGCAACAAGTTCGCCAAGCTCTTGAAGAAGGAGCGCGCCAAGCTCCGCAGGATGAAGATGAAGCGATCGGTCAGCAATGGCATCACCCAGCTGGGCCAGCAGCAGATGGTGTCTTCGCTGTCGGGAATGAGCCAGCAGCAGCAGACGACGAAGAAGAAGACGACGAAGATTGTGAGGTTGAGCGACAGGGCGAGCGCCATCGTGATGGCTCGCAATATTGCTCCCCACCCACATATCCCCGGCTGGAGGCTCGCCATGATGCCGGAGGCTACCCAAGCGCTGTACAAGAGATCTGTTGCAGCTGCTGAGAATCTTGAAAGAATCTACGCCAACCGGCGCGAGCAGGTCCGCCTCAAAGGCTACATTGAGGTGGAGGTCCCCGTCGACGACGACGACGACACGGAGGAGTAATTAATCATCCTGACCTCCACCCGAGTTTTTTTTAGTTTTGAGAGAGTTCATGTACGGTGGTGGATGAGATCCACAACCTATTATTTCTAGAATCTACGCCAACAGGCGCGAGCAGGTCTGCCGCAAAGGCTACATTGAGGTCGACGACGACGACGACACGGAGGAGTAATTAATCATCCTGACCTCCACCCGAGTTTTTTTTAGTTTTGAGAGAGTTCATGTACGGTGGTGGATGAGATCCACAACCTATTATTTCTGTCTGATGTACCGTGTTCTTAAACGAGCTAGTATCTATTTATGCGGCTATGGAATCTGAAACAGAAGCAATGAACTGCGTTATCTTCAGCATCGTGCAGCTGCAGCATAAAGTCCAACTGGGCACGACCCCTTTTTTGACATTCATGCGTGTTTATAGTTTTGTTGTTCTACACCCCTTCTGAAGCTACCGTGTCATCATACAGTCAGGGATTATTGTAGGGAAGTACGAAAATATGATTCAGTGTGTTTGGCAGGCTGTAGTTGCGGCTGCAGAAAAATAACTGCGAACACTGTAATGAATACAGAAGAAATAACTGAAACACTGTAGCTGCTGTAAAGCAGCAAGGCGAACAGGCTCATTCTTACAAGCAGATACAACAACGATATACAACATATCAGGCAGCTTCGATTTCCCTGTGAAATGTACAGGCGTGTCGTACAAACGAGTGCAGGTTAGGACCAAAACGTGTTACATCAATTGTATTTTTCTTTTTCCGCCATAAGGGCAGCTCTTACATATACAGTCAAAAAAGGTAGATACAACTTTTACACCTTTGCATTGGCTTGTATGCACATGAACCTAACTAGCTCTCTCTATCCTAGAGTCTACTACTTGAATATTATTCTGTAGTGGTTGGGGGAAAAAGAATCATTTCAGTGTAAACGAATGGCAAAATGGAGCTCAGCCCTCAGTGTTTTCGTAAATATCTGACCGTAACACAGCCGCCGGCTTCGGGCACGAGATTACCCAATGTGGAAGCCGACAGACCTGTAGGAGTTTGATAACTTTGGTAGCTTGAGAACTGCAAGCACACCAGCACCCAGAGAGAAAACCGAAGCCAGGGCAAACGCGGGGACGTTTCCTCCCCCAAAGAGAGCATCCCATGGACCTGCTCCCAGTGACACTATTATCTGCAAATAGGATGGAAGAATCATCGTCAGGACACGTCCAGTAACGGTGCATGTTGAAAAATAACATTTGGAACACAATAACTAACCTGGGGAACAACAATAGCAAGATTTAGGACTCCTGTAGCCAAACCTGGAGATGGGGCACAAAAATTATCATTCACTGAGAATCACACGGGCATGAATATTAGCCAAATACACTGCAACACAAACCTTGTCCACCTCCTGTTCCGGCAGTCAATTCAGCAGTTACAGAAAATGGAACACTATAAGTGATCTGAAACACGTAAGAGCAACGTGTAAGTCTGCTTCCAACACAAAAATGCAGAATGAAGCACTAGTCTGGTTCTGGTACTCACGGAGAGTGGCAACCCAAGAAGAGAGAAAACAATCAATGCTGCGTTCTTGACTGACTTATTTGCTCCAATGATGTGATGAAGTTTACTTGAGTACAGATCAGAAGAGATCCAACTTAGTATAGTTGTAGCCATCATGCACACAAATACTGTGAAATTGCTGAGTGCCCAAACCATTCTTGCACCAATCAACCGACATAGTGGATCAACAAGAAACGAGCCAACGCCAAGGACAACCTATAAAAATGAACCAAACATTTCAGCCACAAAATCAACATGAACTTCAACATCCCCAATATACAGAAGACAGAAATGTTAGGCAATTGCCTCTAAACATAGTCCTACACAAATTATAGTAAACAGGTCGATAATGAGTTCTTACTGAATTCAATAGCAAACCAAATGCACCTTCTCGGACACCATTGTCGTAAGCTTTCTTTTCACTCAAGTCTCCATTTGGATCCCCATGGTAAACTTCACGCCCCATCCAGTCAGTATCAAAAAGGAAAAAGGGAAACCATGACAACTGTGAATCAAACAAACAAAGGTAACTCCATCAGTCTCCAAGCAAAAAGGAAAAGACGACATCTACCAGAGGTTGGTATACATATATGTAGTTTGATGTCATACCCATGTTAGAGCCATAACGATTAGCACAGAGTGCATCCCAGGAGGTAGATGTCTCATACTAGTCAAGATGTTAACCAGAACTGCTCCTGGCCCATCATTGAAAACTTCACCATTATCGCTGTTCGAATTGGAGTTCACATTTCTAGAATCGTCAGCACAGGAGTTAGCAGAAATATTGTTTCCATCTGTATGGCCATTAGGGAGTCTTCCCTCACTTGGTACATGTGATGCACAGTTATCATCTCTAGAACCATTCAGCAGAGGGGCCGAATCAGAAATTCCTTGTGCATCTTTTTGTTCTAACGGGATCTCTTCAGCAAAGTACAGTGTGACAGACATACAAAATAGAAGGAATACCTGCACATGGAACTTACTCAGCTTTTGCAAATAAAATTCAGCAGTCCTAGAAATAGATCAGACGTAACTTCTAAGCAGGATTTTTTTGGTTCTGTTCTGAGAACTTACAACTGCAACTAAGAAAGCTGCTTTCAAATTACCACAAGCTTCACAGCAGGCTCTTGTCATTAAAAATGGAAACCACCTGCAAAGCAAGAAAATATTAAACAAACTGAGCTTTTATAACAAAAAAAAACGAAGAAAGTGTTGACCTGGACGAGTTTGCTATTTCCTATTTGCTATCACTATTGGTGCTATTACCATTGCCTTCTTATATCCTATTTGTTGGTGGTTCTTGTTGGAATTCCTCTCTACCCTAATCCGTCTTGCTTCGGACAAAAAGGCTTTGCTATTGTTGTTGTTGTTGTTGTTGTTGTTGGCTTTTACTGGAGAGAACTCAGGAGAATAAAACTTAAAAAGCCCTAAACACGTGCAATGCCAGAAGGATGGCAGCAGCTATAAACAGGAAGTGAATCACGTATATAACTATGCTGTTTTGTAAACGCAACACTATAGTGTTCACAGAGTCAGCATCAGAGTTACAAAAAGGGTTTGAAAAGCTACTTGAAATGTAGATTCTGGATATACAAAACTGCACAATTAACCATTTACAGCAGCTAGGTCGTCCAGTAACGGTGCATGTTGAAAAATAACATTTGGAACACAATAACTAACCTGGGGAACAACAATAGCAAGATTTAGGACTCCTGTAGCCAAACCTGGAGATGGGGCACAAAAATTATCATTCAATGAGAATCACATGGGCATGAATATTAGCTAAATACACTGCAACACAAACCTTGTCCACCTCCTGTTCCAGCAGTCAATTCAGCAGTTACAGAAAATGGAACACTATAAGTGATCTGAAACACGTAAGAGCAAAGTGTAAGTCTGCTTCCAACACAAAAAGGCAGAATGACGCACTAGTCTGGTTCTGATACTCACGGAGAGTGGCAACCCAAGAAGAGAGAAAACAATCAACGCTGCATTCTTGACTGTCTTATTTGCTCCAATGATGTGATGAAGTTTACTTGAGTACAGATCAGAAGAGATCCAACTTAGTATAGTTGTAGCCATCATGCACACAAATACTGTGAAATTGCTGAGTGCCCAAACCATTCTTGCACCAATCAACCGACATAGTGGATCAACAAGAAACGAGCCAACGCCAAGGACAACCTATAAAAATGAACCAAATATTTCAGCTACAAAATCAATACGATGGCCCTCTAATCCTATTAACTAAGCTTCTTAGCATTTTTAAAGGAATAACATGAATGTCAAGATCCTCAATATGCACAAGACATAAATGTTATGCAATTGCCTCTAAACATAGTCCTACACAAGTTATAGTAAACAGGTCGATAACGAGTTCTTACTGAATTCAATAGCAAGCCAAATGCACCTTCTCGGACACCATTGTCATAAGCTTTCTTTTCACTCAAGTCTCCATTTGGATCCCCATGATAAACTTCACGCCCCATCCAGTCAGTGTCAAAAAGGAAAAAGGGAAACCATGACAACTGTGAATCAAACAAACAAAGGTAACTCCATCAGTCTCCAAGCAAAAAGGAAAAGATAACATCTACCAGAGGTTGGTATACATATATGTAATTTGATGTCATACCCATGTTAGAGCCATAACTATTAGCACAGAGTGCATCCCAGGAGGTAGATGTCTCATGCTAGTCAAAATGTTAACCAGAACTGCTCCTGGCCCATCATTGAAAACTTCACCATCATCATTGTTCGAATTGGAGTTCGCATTTCTAGACTCCTCAGCACAGGAGTTAGCAGAAATATTGTTTCTATCTGCATGGCCATTAGGGAGTCTTCCCTCACTTGGTTCATGTGATGCACTGTCATCATCTCTAGAACCATTCAGCAGAGGGGCCGAATCAGACATTCCTTGTGCATCTTTTTGTTCTAACGGGATCTCTTCAGCAAAGTACAGTGTAACAGACATACAAAATAGAAGGAATACCTGCACATGGAACTTACTCAGCTTTTACAAATAAAATTCAGCGGTCCTAGAAATAGACCAGATGTAACTTCTAAGCAGGATTTTTCTGGTACTGTTCTGAGAACTTACAACTGCAACTAAGAAAGCTGCTTTCAAATTACCACAAGCTTCACAGCAGGCTCTTGTCATTAAAAAAGGAAACCACCTGCAAAGCAAGAAAATATTAGATAAACTGAGCTTTTATAACCAAAAGAAAAAAAATGTTGACTGGACCGAGTTTGCTATTTCATATTTGCTATCACTATTGGTGCTATTACCATTGCCTTCTTATATCCAATTTGTTGGTGGTTCTTGTTGGAATTCCTCTCTAGCCTAATCCGTCTTGCTTCGGACAAAAAGGCTTTGCTATTGTTGTTTTTCTTGGCCTTTACCGGAGAGAACTCGGTAGAATTAAACTTAAAAAGCCCTAAACACGAGCAATGCCGGAAAGATGGCAGGTTCCTCAGCTATAAACAGGAAGCGAATCACGTTTATAACTATAAATGCAACACTATAGTGTTCATCTGGATATACAAAACTGCACAATTAACCATTTACAGCAGCTAGGTCCAGTTAGATTGATTCAGCAGTTGTATGAAGATTATATCATCAAAGCCAGCACTGATTGTAAGTCATAACTCATAACCTCAAGTTAAACAAAGAACGCATGGGAAAAAACATACTTGTGCCAATTGCCACTTGCACCAGACGAAAACCCAACAATATTTCCAACGGCCATCCATGAGCAGAATATTGCGTTTGCAGAATTGCACTGGTCAGGACCTGCATCATGGAAGGTGATAATCACTTACTGATTTTTTTAGTGTGAATCTAGCATAGTGACCGTTCGAATTTCAAACACGTTAATCACCTGAAAGGTCGGCTAGAAGCGCACGAGCAGGACCCTATATGTATCAGAAAGGGAGGAAAAAAAATGTTAGGAGGATGCACTTGCGATTTGCAAACAAAACTTTGGCAACAACTCTGACAAAGAGTTGGTGCAGGCCTGGAAGATACATGGAAAATCTTGAATAGGCTTACTTGCACTGTATTGTTTGCAAGGTCCAACATCCAGAATCCAAGAATGAATACAATGGCGGCTCGATATCTTGTACCCTTATACGTACTGAAATAAGCAGTCATTAGCATTTTGTTGACACCACACTTGACGTAAGAAAAGCATTAGCAGACGAGGAAGGATCAATGGTTACCTGCAATGCTCGGAGGTATCTCCAATCATGTAACCAAGGTCTGCAGAAAATCCGATTAAAGTTACCTACGTGTGAAGCCTATCTATTAGAGCGTGAAGGGAATGGGGAAAACATGATGACCTATGAAACTTCGTCTAACTCACAGCAGCACATATCATTAAGCATCCAGCCAGAATAAACGGTCTTCTCCTTCCATATTTTGAACGGCATTGGTCACTCCAGACACCAACGCAAGGTTGAACCTGTTAAAATACCATCATTTGAAGATCTGATTAGAAACAAAGCTTATTACTACTTGTTTCTGGAGAAATAAGTGGTAGTATTGTCCCTGTGTTGACTTACCACAAAACCAGTAATAGGCCCACAGAGCCAAATAAATGATGCCATGGCATGGTCTATTCCTAGGGTCTGCACAAAAAGTCAGAAACAGACAAGAGGTGAATTAATATACATAGCAAAAATGCAATTTCTGACAGCAAAAACAAAATGGCCAGGTGGTTCTTAAAGCTTCCACCGTTTTTATTTTTTTTCCCCAGCATTTATACGCGGCATCAATTGAAATTTCAGCAAACTAGGAATGGGATATCCCTGGATGCTGAAACTGGGTGGCTTGTTTGGCTGGCCATTATTTGCAGATTCTAAAGGAAATTTTGATGGGGCGAGAATTGCCTAGCCAAATAGTCCTCCCATGCTTGAATGAAAGGTGGAGATGCTAGCAGCAGCCCGAATTTGTGGAAACAACTGCATTTGTTTATTTAAGATATATATTCGAATTGGCAAGTTGCAGTAGAGATCGGTGAGCAGTTGCAACAGAAGTGCGTCACCCCAAAACGGAAAGAGGGGGCAAGCCATCCAGCGCTGGTCCTGCTCTAAATGCACTAACCGAACTGACTATTGGGATCACAGTCCCGACGGGAGAAGAAGCCAGAGTGAGCGGGATCTAGCGCAAGGAGAGGCAGGCGGTTTTGTATACCTGGATGTAGGGCGTGAGGAGGGAGAGCTGCAGCGCCCAGCCGAACTGGACGCCCGCGGCGACCATGCAAGCGAGCACGAGCCTGGCCCTGCTTATGCCGCGGCCGCTCCTCGCTACCTGGTCGTTCGGGGGCTGGTCCTTGGGCGGTCCGTCCCCGGGAGCGCCGGTGCGGGGGCTGCCGTTGAGGTTGACGAGCTCCATTTCGGCGTCGCGGAGGTGGCGGTAGGGCAGG
>LAPY01000735.1:0-13173 GCA_000970635.1 Eragrostis tef
AAATTTACTTGTCGGCCGGTTTCATAACACCGACAGTATCCATACAATTGCATGCAATCCACTTTTATGTCAAAGTGTCATGCCCGCTCGATTTGACTCTGGTTGGACATAAGTGACACATTCAAACAAGTTTACGAATGCAAATACAAGTAGAAGGACCTAAGTGACACAGTAGAACAAGTTTAGGGATGTAATTATAAGAACAGGGACCTAAATGACGCACCCAGACAAGTTTAGAGATGTTAATTCAGCATTTTGTAAGTAGAAGGATTTAAGTGACACACCCGAACAAGTTTAGGGACCGGCTGTGTACTTTACTCTTTAGTCAATAATGACCAAGTCTCAAGGGCTAACTAATGACTAACCACGCCCACTGAACGTGGCCTGATCGGGAGGAACTGCCTAACTAATTCTGGGCCCATCCCAAGCCATGCCGCACTACAAGAGGAGTCCTCTACCCACGGAGCAAACTGATCTATCTCTCTCGATTTCTCTCTTTCTCACGAATATGGAGAAGAACGACACTGTCCGATCCAGAACAGTGTGGCATTGGCCTGAAGATCATGCCCCGCCACCAGAACCATTGCCCGCGTTCACCTCTCTGCAGGTCAACTAAAGGAGCACATCAAGCAGGCACGGGGACATCAGCGGCCCATATCTGGGCGAATCCTACTACCGGGTCAGTAATCTCGATGTGTTCTTGAGTTTTAGGCTATTAGATCCTGTCGGGATGATCTATTAATACTTATACAGGAAACTACGAAGCTATTGCTGCCTGGACGACATGGTCAATTCAAGTTAAGTCGCTCAGCCATCATATCCCGTGCCATCCCCATTCCAGGTGTCTCATAATCCCAAACCTGACAACAACACTTTTGTTTTGGTTCTACTTCGATTACCATGGAGAGCTTCTAGTTTAAAAACTAACCTGGTGAAACACTACAGAATGGATGTACCAGCTCTTTTTGTTTGCTATATATTCCTGCTCAGTGGACACAGCAGCACCCTTATATATGCCATGGAATTGTTGAGCTTCGATCAGCATATATGCGACACTCTGTACGTGTACCCTCGGAAGGACTAAGGATGCTTCATTTATTTATGTTATATACAGACAGACAGGTTTTCAGTAGGATCAGTTGTGTTCAGTTGAAACCACTCCGAACTGAGTGCTGTAACTGCTGTTTGCTATGAACTTGTTGCGATAATTTTTCCTCATGTCATGAACATCCTTCTTGGTGTACTTATGCATGTTTGCATAAGACCTGGTGATGTGAAATCACTCATTGGAGATAGTTGGTCCAAGATGAGCAAATATTTGTTAATTCATTTAATAAAGATATCTCGTAGGAGGATCCAAACATTACACACGGAAGGCTGCTCTAGAACACACTAATTGTACAGCAACTCACCGAACTAAAAACTCAGTGAAAATCAAATCAAAGTGCCGTGTTGCAAGTGGGACATATTTTTTTTAGATCAGATGGTGTTCACCCTCGATTTCATTAGAAAAAACCGACCGTATCACAATACAGACTCACACCACACCCATGAAGTTTACATCCAGAGATCGATATGGGCCCCTCCCACCCTACCTCGGCCTGCAGGAAGTATCAAAAGCTTAGAACAAACTCCGATTTAATTATCAACATGATTCTTAGCCACCCTACTAGCATAAAGAAACAGAAACTGCTAGTAATTGACTGTCTACGCAGAAAGTAATTTCGGGTTGGCCATCCACATGAACACCACCAGTCACCATCTTCGCGAAAACATTGTGGTCCTATCCGGCTTCCAATCTTCTCCTAAATGGCACCCATGTTTTCGACAGCTTGCCGAAGTCCGTCACCACCATTCGTAGCCGTTGAGAGCCCATATTCAGTTTACTTGCCGCCTCCTCTCCCTGCAAAAGTGGCCAATACTCTAGCCATGAATAAATCATGAAAATAACTGTATTTGGATCTGAAATCAACTTAGTCTGGCAAACCGCACTGGGTTGATAAACCTCAGGACGCGGTCACCATTGCCATTATCTCAGAAAACTACGAACTTATTGCTGGCTGGAGGAGATGCTTAATTCAAGTTAAGTCAATCCGGTAGCACATCTTGTAGCATCCCAATTCCAGGTGTCTCCTAATCCCAAACCTGACAGCGATGCTTTTGTATTTGTTACTTCTTTTTCAGTGCAGAGCTTCTAGTTGAACAAGTAACCCGATGAAATACTACAGAATGGATGTAGCTATTTTTTGTTACCTATATATTCCTGCTCGGTGGACACAGCAACACCCTTGTGCCATGAAAGCTTCAGCATATATATGTGACAATATTCGGTATACGTGTACCCTTGGATGGACTTATGATGCTTCATTTATTTATGATTCAGACAGCCATGTCTTCAGTTGGATAATGTGTTCATATGAATCCACCCTGAACTGAGTTCTGTTCACCAAGAAATTGCTGCGATAATGTTTGGTCATGAACACCCTGCTTGGAGTACTTATGCATGTTTGCGTAAGGCCTGGAGATGTGAAAGCACTCACAGCACTAACGATGCAGAGATCGATGGGCAAATATTTGTTAATTCATTTATGCATATCGCCTTAGGAGGATCCAAACATTACACACGGAAGGCTGTTCTAGAATACACTAAAATGCACAGGAAGTCACAAAACTAATAAACCCAGTGAAAATGCTATCAAAGTGCCACCCTATATAGGAATTAACCTGTTCCTTTAACAAACACGAATGCCACTGCTCTTGTCTATGTAGGGTCATGAAAAACTATGGTTGCATGATAAAATTAAAGACTGTAAGAAATGGGTGCAATTGAGAACTATCACACGTGAGGACTAGGCCATAGCCGAATTGTGGACGCAGAGTAAGGTGTTACAAGAGGTTTTTTCTTCCCTCAGACCTCTGGTGCAGTCTAAGGTGATCATTGGCAACCCATCCTCAGGAATATCTCGAAGGCAGGGTACTTGGTGGTGTTCAGGCAAGAAGCAACCCCCACCCTGCAAAAAAAGCATTCGTGCTTCGGTGACAGTGACATCTTTGGGATATATATAGATAGCCTCTTTCCTACTCCCAGATGTAGCTACTTTCACATTTGTATCTCACAATCTAGGGGATATTTTTTCATACTTGGGGTTTCTAAAAAAAGTATGTACACGTACTTGATTTTTAAAAGTGGTATGTGGACATTGTAGCGTCCCACCTCCCCGAGGCCGGGCCCGCACACCTGACAGCTCTTTAGGATCTCAAGACTATCCTCACAGGCCAACAGATGTCTTTTCTGCGCACTTTGTCCTCACTCATGCACACCCGGAAACGACTTCCTGGTCGGTCACTCATCCTGAAATTGCTCTGGGCCAAGCACACTTAACCCCGGAGTTCTTTCGAGATGAGCTTCCAAAAATAAGCTTTGGGCCGGGATGTCACATACTCAGCCCCTTAGAAGATCGACGTCCTCGTCGATCAACCAACCCCAATCCAGGAACATCCCCTCTTGGCCACGTCAGTGCGTCCAGTGCCAGCGCATGTGCCGTGCTGTGTGACCACTCTGGGCCCACACCAGCCATGCGCCCCATGCCTGTGCCACTGCGCCCACACGCGCCCGTAAAACCGCGAGGGTCGGCTCTGATACCACTGTAGCGTCCCGCCTCACCGAGGCCAGGCCCGCACACCTGGCAGCCCTTTAGGATCTCAAGACTATCCTCACAGACCAACACATGTCTTTTCTTGAGCTTCCGGAAAGGAAGTTGCAACTTGTTGACATCAGTATTCTATCAATCCTATTAAGCTTTGGACCGGGATGTCACAGACATACTCTTTTTTTTATATGAGGATACATCAAGTATATTGACATACTCCTTTTTCTATATAGGAAACGCGATATATAATAAGGTGTAAAAAAATATGAGCTCCACTCAAAACCTTTCATGGTTATCACTTTAAGAAATCTTATTTTGGGTATTTGTACATACCCAAAATGATAAATGGGTATATACACATGCCCATGGTGGTTTTTTGAATATATTCTATAGCCGGCTATAGAATAGTTTATTGTATAACCACTTCTGTTTTGACTGAAATTTACAACAATTTGAATGAAATTTACGACATCTTGTTCAAGGGCATGAGTCGCATTCAGAATTATGACAAGAGCACGAGTCGCATTCAAGAGCTCGGCGGCTTGTCGGCCATGCATGGTATTGAGCTGCTTGTTCTGCATTCATCTTCAGAGCACATATATGTAATAATGTTCAGACAAGAAGACTGAAAAGCAGGATCCGCTAACGCTCAAATGAGAAAAGTGGAGGCTTATATGACACTTCTTTTTTCATTGGCTTTTAGTAGAATCCGAAACATCTTTTGGTGTGTGGTGTACCATGCATCTTGGTTCAGGTGATGGTCGGTTGGTCTCTGGACTCTGCATGTGGAGGATTCATGACCGGAAGGGCCTATGTCTATGTGAGGAACGACTAGATCGAGAAAGCAGAGACTGGAATGCATCCGGCGCCAGTGGCCTCCTGCGTCGTGTCCGGTCACCACGCACCTGATGCGACGTCGCTGCAGCCGCAGCGCCACCAGGAGATCAGCGGCCGCTAGCGTCAGGCGTGTTCAGCGGCGTCAAACTGACGAAGGCAAGCGCAGGCACCGTGCAGGGGCTCATCGGTGTGGGAGAATCTGTGACCATGCGGACCGCGAGGATCACCGGTAGCAAGAAGCGCAGCGGCAAGCCGTCAAAGTCGTTCGGAACTTGGGGCGCTCCAGCGAGCCACGCAGCCAAGGCGTGCAGCTGTGGCAGCGTCGTTGTGACGCCCGGGGGTGAATCGCACCACAAAAATATTTTACACCAATTCCTCATGATTTATAAACGCAGGCAGCAGGACAGGACTGTTTCCCTGGACAGGATTCTTTTGGAAGACTGCGACATGAGCTGTGCATTGGTGTTTTCGATTTCTTTTCCCTTCACAATACCACTTAGTTATTGATGTGGCTCCATTATGGGCATTGCTTGCCAACCCTTAATCTGTGACCACGCGGGAATGTAGGCAAACAATGTTCTTCAGTATGAATGTAATGCTTATATGGATTTGTGGAGATAAAAAAAAATGACAAAACATTCTGACATCTATAGGGTATTTTCGGGACTTTGAACCTAAATTACATATATTATTAACTTCACGGACCTGCATACCTATTTTCATGGTTTAGGGACCTAAAAAGCACGCTAAGAAAAGTTTAAGGACCGATTTTTTTTTTGCGACTGACCATTTTGCATATTAGACGACACCAAAGTTTAAGGACCGTTAGCGTATTATTCTCTTCTGGTTGACCATTTTGCATATTATACGACACCCTAAAAAAAATTTGTGAAGTAAACTGAGATATTACTTTTTGCGAAGAAACACAGAGAATACAACAATTTTATGATCGACCGATTACACAATGTCAATTGCAATATTGGAATCAAAGTTATTGGAGGCCTTTGGTTAGTTTGCTCACAGGCTGGCCTCAGCGTCTCTCTTGGTTTAGGCTCAACTCGATCAGACAGGCAAAGTACCTGACAGCACACAGGTACCGAAACAGCAACTAAACATCTAGTTTCTTACCCACCCAGGCGGCAACCTACTGGAAGAGATCCAACATAATCACATAGATCACACAACAACAGCGCACAGTGCCTTGCTGGTGGAACCACTAATCCATCACGCAGTTGTTTAACTGATGAGCGCACTGGTATGTGATCTACTAGAAGCTACAAAAAGAAATTTAAAATAATTCAAATGTCATGAATCTGGTAACAACCCGTACATAATTAAGTACACCAATGGTAGTTGTTCTCAGATGAACGAATTTCAACCAAGGCAAGCTAGCTTGCACATGTGTATGCATTTGAATTTTCTATAATTAACTTATGTATGTGATAAAAATTGAAAATTCACCAAGTTTATCCATTGCGGTCTTAGCTACCAGTTTATATTGCATCATTAAGACTTGTTGGATAAGCCCTCAAGAAACACCGGTGGCACGACGCTGGCTGCATGACAAGCATGATGCTCTGGACGAGGCACAGCATCTGGACGCTGAAAGAAGCCAGAAACGTATCTAATGGGAAGCTCTTCCTAAGGTCTAGGCATCCGTGTAACGTCTTGAACACTGTATAGCTCCAGGGAGCCACGGTGGTGTTGCTCAACAGTGAAATGCGAGTGTTTTTTCATATGGCCAAAAAACAAGAAATGTGTGAGCATAGTAACATGGTGCATTCAATTGTCTGCTGCAACGATCTTCTGTAACACCTGAATTTTCCGTGGACAATTCACGACTCACAGGTTTGTCTACCATAGATTTGTGTTGCCTTTCTGCAAGCATCTTCTCTGTGGTGTAGGTAGAAGTAGGAAAAGCAGGTGAACTCCTAGGGGTAGTGCACGTTCTAGGCTAGCCAGCTGCGCGATTCTCGCATGGCCGGCGTGCCATTGAGGTACACTGGCCGCACACGTCGCCCATGTCGCAGAGAGCCTGATGCCCTGGCCGTGGCGCAGCAGCACGACTGCAAAAGCATGCTCGGAGACATCGTTGCCAAGGGCCAGGCGTGCAAGCAACCGGTGAGCCATAAAGCACGGTGTTGTAGGCACGGATTGCTTCCGGTCCATCGGAAACATTTTTTAGATAATGGAAACTAAAAAAGTTCCCGGCCTCTGCACAGCACGCAGCCCGGTTTTTGTTTTGTTTCATTATTACATAAAGGTCAATCATCCGATTGACAGGCACATAATCATAAATAAAAACTCAAGGAGGATTAAGTCTATTATTAAATCTCCACCCATGAGAGGCAAATAACTCCAATGCAGCGACTTCCAACCTCGCGCTCGCCCCTCGTAAGTGGTCTCTAACCTTTTCAGGCTGCAGCAGCGCCCAGTACCGCAGCCAGTATGCTCCTCTGAATAGTGCCTGCATTCTCTAGGTTCTTCCTTGCAGCCATACGTTCTGTCTTGGCGAGCGTATGTTCGTCCGTAACGGACGACCTAGCGCTCCTCCTCAGCTTCTTCCCATCCTCCTTGGCCGGCAGTGTCGAGGACTGAACCCCCACACTACCGTCCACTGCCGCCAATTGCCTTGTAGCCGACGGACCCGGAACTTTTAAAGTCCAGGTCCCTTGACCGGGCAGCTGGGAGCCCGGCCCGTCATCTTCCTCAGCTCGCCTGACGCCCCCCCAGCCTTTGGGCTAGGTGAGCCCCTCACCACATTGCTGTATGAGAGGCGTCAGCCCAGGCTGCCGGGCTGTCCGCCAGCCATTGGCTCAGCGACCTTGGTCGCTGGAGTGAAGCAACTGTGCGGATCCATGGCCACAGCCAAGTCTCCCACACCCTGCGTCGCACCACCTGTACCTCACTCATAGCGGTGGCATCCATGTCGGCCACGGTCGGAGACGCGGAGTTAACCACCGTCTCGGCCACGACCATGATGGATTCCCTGTCCGTGTCGCCGTTCATCACATCACCCTGTGCATCGTCCGACAACGGACAGACCCCTGCACGTGTAGTCGACTCGCCAACAGCAATCTTGGCAGAGGAATTTTCCTCCGCATTGTCAGCGACCACCGGGTCGTCCTCCACTGCTGCACCTGCATGCTCCAATGCAGCCTCCTGGGTCGCCAGCCAATTATGACCCGCCGACCCAGCGGGCGAGTCCAGAGCCCCCGGTACAGGGACATGGAGCACTGGCACCACATTTTCAGCTGGAAGCACTGTAGACCCTGCAAAAGCGATCATACCTTCGCCCACGGCGACTGCATCTTCCGCAATGACCTTGTTAGCACATTCAATGAGCAATTGTTCCACAGCGATGTCAATTGCTTCTTTCACAATCCTGGACTCCTCTTCAGACGGGTTCCCTCTACTATTTCCCAAAGAGGTTTTGTTTAGCTGTCCTGGGTTGGTGGTGTCCTCATTGTTCGGCTCCGCCTCATCCATGACATGGTCCTCACCCCTTTCTTCCTAGCCAAACTGATCTCCCTCATCATCCAAGTCATCCGCTTCATCATCATCGTTATCCTCCCCCGAAGGCATAACATAATCGACTTTGAAGAAAATTTCATACAGAGAGTCATCAACTATAATGTCAGCCATGTCCGGGATATTTCCCACTTCAAGAACAGCCACTTGGAGGCGTACCACCCCCATTTTTCTGGTGTACTTCATATCCACACAAGTAGTAGCACCGATGATAGTGCCCACCGCCCAAAGAGGTAAGAAAGAGCGAATCTCATATGGCACTCCATACACATGAACCCACACCTTGTGAAGCTTCCTGGCCGGCTTTATTTCCTGACTCCACTCCTCAAAGGCCATAATTCCTTCATTCTTGTCAGTTGGGACTCTCTTAATAGCCACCATTCTCTGCAGCTCAACCTGACAAGGGAAGGTCACAATGAACTTGTTGGCCCCATGGGGGCGTACAACCCAATCCCATTTAACCGGGATGAGCCTAGCTAGCTCCGACTTCACCAATTCAGCAGGTACAACCCCTTCCACAATGGTGATCAGCGCCGTAGCTGTGACTTTCTTCGGAATCGGAGCTGCTTTGTCATACGGGATTTGGAAGAATCCTTCGCCAGAGCTAGCAAGTCCACAACAGATCGCTGACGGCTTGGGTCCAAGTAATAGACCACAAGTTGATGTGTGCTGCTCTTCTAAACAGATTGTGCATTGAAGTTGAGATTTCTTCTTCTTCTTTGCATTTTCTCCGACGAGTTCTGGGGCACGATGCTTACTCACAGTCTTCTGCTGCGGATCATCTCTACGGATGACATGATCCTCTGCTCTCTGAAGATTGACACGCTCCTGTCCCCCTCTGCCTACTACAGCGCCTGGATCACCATCCCGATTGCCCCTTCCACGGCCGCGACCAGTGTTACGACCACCTCTGTCGAAAGCACGACCCCGACCACCATCATCAACCTCCCTTACCGGCGGGGATGGCGACCTCTTGCCGCGGCCGCGCCCCGCCTTGAACTTGTCACGGAAGCCCGATGGCCCATATGGCCTTCTCTTCTCACCACCTCCGTCTCCCCCAGCACCACCAGCCGAAGCACCCCTAACGCCGCCGCCAGCCATCGCCGCCTGAAGATACATCAGCTGCCGGTTTCTGGGGAAAGGGTTTCCTCCGGGAGCGCGAGGAGGAGGCAGTCGCTTCCTGATTGATGCTAGGCCCATATGTTTGTGGCCCTTTAACACAGGGTTGCTCAATGGCCCATCAGGTGTCGGGCCCATTGCAATAGGGACCCGATTTAAATTTTGAAACTCGCGCCGTCGTCTTCCTCGGATCTGGATCGGAACTCCGACTAGCCGCCGGCGATGGAACACCGACATGTAATGCCGGACGAATCAAATCTCCAATTGTTATCCTTGGGGAAACTCGAGCTTTGGGGAGAGGTCCTCTCCAGGATTTCTGCTTCCCTTTACTCCATGGCCATGTAATGCCATACGACCGAGAACGATCCTCCTTCTTCCAGCATTTCTTCCTTGTCACCGTCGACAAATTGGGCTCCAGTGGAACCGGATCAGCATATCCTAAGTCCTCCGCCTCACTTTCCGATTCCGATTCTGCCGCCCATAACTTTCCTCCGGCGTCCTGAGCCCGCGCCATCGCCGGCTACACAGCTTCTCAGACACCTCACATAACCGAGATGCCGAGGCCTTGGCGCGATCCCGCCGACGAGATTCCGTCGGTGATCGCCTTTCTCCGGTCGCCACTCAGATCGCCAGTTCCGAGAAACCCGGCACTCAGGTCCATCGGAAACATACTGAAGGAAAGTCTCATGTAACATATACGTTCCCAATGCCTCTCAAGCCTAAACCAGGAAGGTATGGTTGTTTGCAATATTTGGTTGGGTAACTAGCATCAAGTGATCATATATACAAGTTACCTAAAACAAAGTGATCATGTATAAGATACATTCAATATATGAAAATGACAAGGATGGTTGGCAGAAGAGATTCAACGGACATGATTGTTTAATAAATCGGTGTTCATGTTTCCACCTACTTGAATTCATTATACCTGGATTATTTTGGGCCATTTGGCTCTCATTCCAAGTGAGGTCGATAAATGATAAATCTATCCTAGCTATACTCAGAATTTCTGATTTGGTTCATTGAAAACTATAATTGTATATGTAAAGGACGCGAGAGACCAGGGTATCGGAACATGTTGAATCTATGGAGGAGACGCTGGATTCATCTACAAAAGAAACTATTTTCGCCTTCTACAACTCGCTACCTAGTGCTTTCCTAGACAAAACTGTAGTGCTCATTAACTCGTTCGCCCTGCTCATTATTAGACTTGATGATCCTTTAGAGCAGGGCTAATGAAGCAGCCCGACGGCGGCTATTTGCTTTGGCCAGCTCCCCTTCCGCCGGCATCATCAAACAGTAGTATAATAGGTTGGCTATTGCATCGGCCGCTCTTTGGCATCATCAAACAGTAGTATTATTTACAGTTGCATGCATAGCAACTGAGTACCAGTATAAGTGGCCCAAAGCCTGTCAATGTTTCGAGCGAAGAGCTTCAGCCGGCTTCCGGCGGGCGACTAGTGAAAGGCTCGCTTCTTTCTCTTTCCTATCTTCTCGCTCCTCCAACTATTTTTTTTTTTGAGAACACCTCCAACTAATATTTTGATGATGTGGAACAAGATTTAGCCTGCTGACTAGACATAATTATACTTGCTGTTACCTAAGTTTAACTCTCTTTTTATTGCATCTATCATTAATACTTATTGGACCCACAAGAAGTTATAGTATCTCGAAACCATGCATTAGACGGGAGCACAAGCTTGTCGGCCGTGGAATTGAGTTGCTCCTCGTGCAGTCATCCCCGTACATAGCGTTCAGAAAGGGGACTAGATTCGTAGTGACTAGTTGCCAGACCGTTGGTTAGGTTAGCGCCAAATGCGCTCTCTCGTTGCACGATTAGAAGGGCTAGATCTCTTGATTAATGTGTGGTGGGGCAGGTCGGCAAGAAGAGATTTTCAAGTGAGATGCTCCGGGCCTTGGTCATGATACGCTGCAGGTGCAAGCGGTGACATCTTTGGCAGCTCCTTCTTCTCTCCGGCGTTTGTTGTCAGTGAACATTGGTATCGCGCTTCTCTGGACAAGCCAGCAGCGGGATTCTGGCATGCCGCGTGAGCACGTCGTCCCTGCTGAGAAACGGCTGAGAGCTCCGGCGAGCCAACGGTGTGCAGCGGAGGCGGCGCCCTTGAGACGGACGCCGACCAGGGGTGGTCGCTATTTGAAACAGCGACCGCCCCGTGTGAATCGTTCGATTCGTGCGTCTCGGATCAGGCGAGTTGACTGGTCGTGTTCAACACGCGAGAGCGCGCTGCATGTCGAGAATTAAAGTAGAACCGCGAGATGCACCGGAGGTCGACGTGGACACTGGCGAATGGCGAGCTCGCCGTCGCTTTCTTCAGGAATGAAGGGTGGGCGAAGGAGATGGCCGTGAACGTGACGACGAAGGTCGCGGCGGCGGCGGCCTTTCTGACCTTCGTGCACTGCTAATACATCGTCCCGTGCGGCGGAGATCCGGCTGGTGGAGGCGTCCTTGCCACGTCAGCTGCGGGATCTAGGCATGCCACGAACATAAGCACCAATGATAACAACTTGTTCTCACATAAACGGATTCAATTTGACGCAAGCTAACTTGTGCACTTGTATGGATTTCAATGTATGTTTGTATTAATGGATGTATGATCAATTTTCTAGAGCTCACGCAAGTGACAAAAATTGAAAACTTACAGCGTCCATCCAGTGCGGTGACATATTTGCTCCTTGTGTCTCCAAGTCTAGGTTTTCGAATTCTAAGGTAGATATTGTTTGGGAACATCTACCTATATGAGACACTGGTCGCCCCAAAATAAGGGATACAAATGATTTCTACAAGACTACAACAGATGCCACGGACATAATTGAGAATTTACCATAGATGAAGTGAGAGTGTACGCTTCCATCTAATCTAGTACATTTCCTGGACCAATTTGTTGCCTTTCATTTATTTTAGGAGCACTTTTACAGTGTCCTATACTACTAAGTATAATACTAGTGGTATTTAGATCCGTCCAGATTATAGTTTGCTTCCTACCATCAATACCACTAGTATTAAAGGGTAAGGAGCTGTGGCTCACTGGTCACTAACTCCGGAGGCACCTCCTTAGGTCCCGGGTGAAATTCCTGTTGGAAGCGAATTTCGGGATTGGAGGTTAAAAAAATCCTCTCGCCCTCCCTGTGTCAAAGCACGCGGTAAAGACTCACGCTACAGCTCACAGGCCAGTTGAGTCCCGGTGTATGGCTAGGGTGTGGGGTTCGGTGGTTTTCTCGACCTGCGTGAGGTCTTCTCGTTATTCAAATGCCTGGGGCCGTCATACCCCTGCGAGTTTTTTTTATAGTACGAAGGAAATTTAGGAAAGAAAGTGATTGAGAAATTTAATTTCTAATTTTCATAAGAGATCTAATTTTTAATGCTACAATTGAATCGGCCACTCTCATCATTTTTGTCAGATAATGTTTGGGTTCATATGCTAATATCTTTGTACAAGGTGGCGGCTGCGGCAAATCTTAGTTTTGAGACTGCTGTCACACCCGATTTTTATATACGTAAATCAAGTGCATTCTAAATGTATGGCATGATCTGTTTTATCATACATGTAGTGACAAATATAGTGATATACAGTTCTATAGCGAATGAAACAACACTAAAAACAACAAACTAGAGTACTAAGCACAACAGCGGAAGAATGAACTCCTGGGCACTCCATAGGCAATCGATTGGCGGCAACGCGACCTTCTATCACCATCTTCACTCTCTGAGCAGCATTTGACAAAAATAGGGGAAAAAGCAAGCGTTAATACATGCCGTACTCCACAAGTGTAGAAAAGTATGAAATGCAAGCTTATATGAAAGAAAGGCTGAAATATGGTTAATTGCAAAAAAGCACCTATAAATATGACATAAAGCACCTATATTACTAAGTGTGATGACAAATCCTCCCAGACTACAACAAGCTCACAAGGTTCCCACCACCTGGCTACCAAGACTCATCGGGTTCCCACCACCCGACTACCAAACCAACCACCATCCAACTAATCATGAATAAGTCCAGGCTTGCTCGTGACC
>LAPY01000735.1:85518-102071 GCA_000970635.1 Eragrostis tef
GTGGAATCGGCATCGGCGGCAGCGGGGCTGGCCCCGGCTGCTGGGCAGCGACGTTCGCGGCGCAAGCGTGGCGGCCAGCGCGCCGCCTCTGGTTCCGGTGAGGTGCACCCCGGCGTTATCCCCACACCCTAACCCTTCATCTCCGATGACGACGTGCTGCGGCGGCTGCTGGCGGCGGGTGTGGCGGAAGCGCGGGCGCCCATCTTCATCACGGACACAGGGCCCCTCCTCGCCTTCCGTAGAGTGCAGGACGACCTCCCCCAAGCTCCTTGTCGGCCAGATCTTGAAGGACCCCGCTGCCTCCGTCGGGATGCTCTTCGCCACCGCCGGGATGCTTGCTTTCCTCCCCCGAGGTACACCACGCTTCCCTACTCCTTCCTCGTGTGCGCCGCCGCTGCTCTGGCCCTACGCCACTTCTCGCTGCTGGCCACGCACCCCCTCCTACTGTAGGCTGTGCGCCTCTCCTCTGCCATGAATCTGCACCCGCTCTGCTCCTGCTCCTACAGGCCGTGTCCCTCACCATGGTCCAGAACTCCAGATCTGCTATCTCAACTTGCTGCTACGTTTTGTACCAGAATTTCTTCCCCCATTTGCTTTTGTACCGGAATTTCGACATTTCTGCAGGGCAATAGATGTTCTACGAATTCCTATGGAGAAGATGCAGGTATAGAGTTCTTCCTGTTTTGGGGTGTGAGTGTTCTCTGAATGTGCCTGTGAGACTACGAGGGAGAGGAAACAAGGCAAAATTATCCTTTCCTTTTATAGCTTGTTTAGTGATATCCTAGTCACAGCAATTAGGACTCTGTGTTCGTTGATATGACTCAGCCAGGGTGAGTTCTTGTTGCACAGAATGCATTTGCTAGAACACCTCACTGATATACACAGTTTGAATCAGGCCGATTTTGTGCTTGAGCAAGTTGATGCTGCAATCCGACTTCAGATTCAACTGTTGCAGATTTGGAATGCAAAGTAAGTATTCTAGCACTTCATTCCCCCATTTTAAAAGGCTTGTTCCTGTCACTGCTTTTGGTATGAGTGTCAGTCTGCTGACTATTTATTGCCATGATATGGTTAGCTGACTGCTCATCATGTTTCAGCATGCTGTAACTTTACACAAAAATATTTGATACAGATGCTGCAGAGGCAATTAACAATAATTATGTGATTGACAGACTGAATATGGCTGCAGTTTACCTGAATTGGGCTGCTCATCTCTTTGATAGCGAGGGACAGTCAGCACCTAGGTTTGTTTATCAGGTGAGAGTATACCTGCAAGAATCTGCTCAATTCCTCATGGCTACCTTGGAGTCCTTGGCACTACTATTTATCTGAGAAAAATTCAAATAAAATAAAATTTGATGTCTAGAATTTCCATACTTTTCTGATGTGTTCTCATATTAATGTGTTAATAGTAGCAAATTTTGGTTTCATCTCTGTCAGTTAGTGTGCTTTCATTGCAAAGTTCAGCTACCTGCTTGGTTTTGCTGAATGGTATAACTATAGCAGCTGATTTTTCTCTAGTTAATATAATCATTGCATCATTTTCTGTAGCTGCATGGTTTTGTGTTGCTTGTCTCTAGCTTGTTTATTTGTTTGTTTTCTCATTTTCCATCTTTTTCTATTTGTTTGAAGAACCTAGGTGGTTGAGGTATATGCCATGGGTGACATGTTCAGCTTTTGAATGCTGCATATTGATTGACCTCTTCTCCTGCTAGCATGAATGTTTAAATAATTCATTTGGAGATTCAACCTGTTCGGTAGGCTGCGGCTGTAGAAAAATAACTGTGAACACTGTAGCGGCTGCAAAAACACTGTAGCTGCTGCAGAAGAAATAACTAAAACACTGTAGCTGCTGCAAAACAGTTGCTGTAAAGAAGCCAGACGAACAGGCTGAAATTATCTCTTTTCCTGTCAACCTGAAATGGATGTTTGCC
Source organism: Eragrostis tef (assembly GCA_000970635.1). NCBI lineage: Eukaryota > Viridiplantae > Streptophyta > Magnoliopsida > Poales > Poaceae > Eragrostis > Eragrostis tef. The sequence continues at coordinate 87,453 of LAPY01000735.1, forward strand.
TACTGTTCTTATTATGTAATGCATCTGGTACAACAACAAAATCGTCAAGCTGCATATTAATGTAGTGCCCAATGCTAAAACTATCTTGTTCAGTGATCATACAGATGTGTCGACATAAATATAGGGATACCTTCAGTTAATTCAGCTAGTAGTCGTATTTCTAAGAGTAGTGACATCTAGTATATCTTAACATTGACATCTAAACTTTGCTTATCACATCTAGTATATCTGAACTCGTGCAGGTTTATGTTTTCTAAAACAGCTGCTGATGAGCCACTCCTATTCTGTTTTCTGTTATCTGTTATCACAGCTTTGTAAATACTATTGTTAGGACTTGTTCTAATCTTGTTGCTTATGTTTTCTGACACTAGAGCTTGTTGTGCCTGATGGATCAGATGTAGTTGTTGTCGAAAATGAGTTCCTTAAGACATTTCTAGTGCCGATCTTGTTGAGTTTTTGTATTGCGAATGCAGTGTGATAACAATAGACATTAGTGGCCTGACTTGGATATATATATATATCTGATTCGGAGTAGAATAGCTTTCAATTTTCACAAAGTTGCTGAAGCCCCTGCTCTATTCTATTTCCCCTCTGTTCCTCGATTCCCCATCTTAAGGATTACAAATCTTGGCTGTTCCAGCAAAGATTGTGATACTCTTTATTTTTAGTGTATTTGTATCGTCCCGCCTTCCCGAGGCCGGGCCCGCACACCTGGCAGCCCTCTAGGATCTCAAGACTATCCTCACAGACCAACACATGTCTTTTCTGCGCACTTTGTCCTCACTCATGCGCACCCGGAAATGACTTCCCGGTCGGTCACCCATCCGGAAATTACTCCAGGCCAAGCACGCTTAACCTCGGAGTTCTTTCGAGATGAGCTTCCGGAAAAGAAGTTGCAACTTGTTGACATGAGTATTCTATCAATCCTATTAAGCCTTGGGCCAGGATATCACAGTATTTAATTCGTTTGTTGAACCCTAGGAAAAATAAGTATTGACAACAACTTGAGCCTTGCTCCAGTTTATTACTTTACATGCTGCATGCATTGTCATCCAAAATTGAGTTCCTTAAGACATTTGTCGGAGTGTTTTTTGTAGCGAATGCAGCGTGATAACAGTAGACATTATTTTGCACTTGCTTTTAGGCAGACATTTGTTATGCAGGAAGAGCTTACCTGAAGATAGGCTACACAATGTTTCTCATGCAAGTGCAGTCCCTAAAGCAGGTCAGTTCGCATTCACTATTCAGTTATAGTAAGGTGTGCCTATAACAGTTGATATTATCGTTTCTGCTTGTATGAACAAAAAGCTAGTGAAGTGTTAGAAAATTCTATCAGATGGTAAAATTACCTAGCACCTACAAGTATAATAATAATGATTGTGCCTATTTGGTTATTACTTGTAGACTTCCAATGAAATGTTTTTGCAACTCTATCATAATCCCATGTTTGTTAATTGTTAGGTGCATTCCAATGAATCCTCGTGATGACTATGAGTTCAAATGGAACTTATTGTGGAGTCCAAAATCCTAGGACATTAGGACAACAGATAAGGTGTGTAGTTTATATTATTGCCTGTGATGTAATGTGATCATGTTTGTATACTTATGAACTATCTTGTGAACTTGTGATCTTGAGATCATATACCTATGAACTGGAGTTTGTATACCTTATCTGTTCACAAGATATGCCTGACTTCAGATAATTGTGTACCTTAGCTAGATAGGTTGAGATATTTTGTTTTTCTGTCAATTGTAATGTGCTGTGTATGTCATACAAGATGGGATGTCTACTATGTGTATTTGTATTGTATATAAGGGATGAAACCTGTACATTTCTCTCTTTTTTTATTTTCTATTCTATCTTTAGAGACGCGTTTTGGCAATCAGCGTCTCAATTGGCTCATCATTCGAGACGTGCTTCGTCGAAACGCGACTTTGATAAGTGTCCAGTAGAGACGCGCCTTTGCAAGAAACGTTTATGATAGAGAACATTAGAGACGCGTATTGGCAACACGCGTGTTTGATAAGGTTGTATTAGAGACGCGTAAATCCGCGTCTCTGGTATCCTCACATTAGTGACGAAAATTCTCAGATGCAAAAAAACCACGTCTCTAATGTAGGTTGAGCAGCGTCTCTGATTAACTTTTTTGGCATAGTGTCGCCAGAACGCTGGTGCAAGACCAACACACATGTCCTTCTCGTGAAAAAAGACCATCGTTGCTACAATGCCGTGCCGTTCGACACGCTAACACTGGAATATTGCTGGCCACTGAGTGCTATTTTCTCTGACTGTTATACTGCTTGGAGCTCCATGCTTCCCAATACATCTCACACCCACCGAACGATCTTGCAACGAGTTCATAACTGCATACTCCATACATCAGAAAGTAAGGAATCGACATCAAGCATGGCTAGAACCATGATTAAGGGCATGGGTGGAAACCACTTGAAGCTCCAAATACTCTTGATTCTTGAATGCTGATCGGGTTGGGAACTAGTGATGCGCATATTTATACACTATCTTATTGCCAACTGTTTGCATTGTGTTCCACCAGGAACATGGCTTATAAATAAAGAGAGTGCATGCAATCTTTATCTCGATGCATGAAGTATTTATATGGTAGCTGGGAAATATCACATGCAAAAACCAAAGCATAATTATAAATTAGTGTGTTGCACATCACCGCATTCCTCAACTAGAATTTTCACATTTTTACTATACATAATCTAAGATTATATATGCATGTGTCCACAAACACACACGCACATGGTGCGTGAGATCAAAAAACAATGAAATTCAGAGGATTGGATAAGTTTAAGGCCCCACCGGACAAGGATAGATGGTTTCTCACTGAACATGTTTGTCCATAATCACCTTAGATAGATCATAAATAGAGTGATGGTTCCAATAAATCAACCTGAGAGTAGATGGATACCACTCTCCATTTTATATACTGGCCAGTGATGTCCTTGGCACATACTTGTCCTTGACACACAGGGTGTCCAACATATACAAACGTTTCTAAACAATTTGCTTGATGAATGCAAGGCTAAACCGGATATGTGCATGCATTGTTCAAAGTTTACTAGTCACAATAACTTGCTTGATTTATGCTAGTCACCTCTCCAAATGTTACAAATGCACATGTCTTACAAGTCCAGGCTTGGGAAACACCAAGAATGCAAAAGCATGAACACTTGTTTATTGTTTCTGTACCTTGTCCTGAAGCTGATGATGTTGCTCTCTGTCGTGGTTGAGCCAGTTTCATTGGTTGGATCAGCTGGATTCATCTTCCCGAACGACTAGGCCCTACCTGTCAGCGTTGATCTACAGTTACAACTTCTTTTTTTTTTTAAATGGTCACCAGGGGGAGGGGGAGCATCCCTACCTGAATAGTATTCAAAGTGTGGCAGACCACAGATCAATGGCATCATTTTCTAGAAAAATAAGGCAAAAACCCTACCACGCTCAGTTAATTAGAGAACACCAGGCTAAAACCGTGATTCCTAACTAGCTAAAATAGGCCTCAAATGACAAGTGATTCATCATATCTGCCTGTACCAGAGTGACTGGCAGTTGACATCACGTCCCCGGTCATATCATGATATAGCATCCCCTGGAACCAAGATTGACATCAACTCGATGCGAACAGTCAAAGACATGGCAGCCTACAGCATGATCCTTCTACAAGGTACAAAAGAGAAAAATGTACAAACTAAGAATTTCATCTCAGTAATAAAAGAAAAAAAAACATCTTTCCAGCAACAAGCCAACACGTCATGGTTCACCGCGCTGACATACGTCTCGAGGCGGTGAAGAACTGACGGCGCCGCGGGCACACTTCCGCATCGTTCCTGAAGGAAACGGCAATGAACTCGCTAGTGTGCTCGACGGACAGCCAGCCGCCGCCGCGCCATGCTCTGTTGTTGCGAAATCACTCTCAAACTCACATGGCCATTAGCCTCTGGCTAGGGTTGACGACGACGAGTAGCCAGCTCGCCGCATTGCCGGTGCTCATGGCTGTCGATCTGTCGTGGTCACGACAACGAGACAAGAAAGACCAAAGGCTCTGCTCTGCTAGTTTCAGGTTATTTTTTCGTCAACGACCTATTGATTTCATGCTGACGCTGATGTGGCGCACGGAGCGGAGCCCGGGGGGGGATCCCTCGCCAGCAGTCAACCGCAATGATGATTTTTTATGGTCGATTAAACCTCCCTTAGACCAGCCTCCAATCAAGAAGCAACGTGGAACGCTTCGCGTGACCCGCATCAATCGCGCTGTAGCCATGAGTCCCAGCAGCCCGAAAACGAGTTTCACCGTTTAAAAAAACATAGCTTCCAAACCGAATTTCTGAATTATGAACTGATTGCACCATTGAGAACTTTATCAAAAAATTAAAAAGATGATGAGTAAAAAAATTAGATCAACAAATGAAAAAGTTAGACAACATACAAAAATATTGTAGCAACAAAAAAGAAAAGTGGAAAACCTAATAAAAAAGTTGGAAAAATAAATAAAAAAGTTAGACAACAAATGAACAAGTTGAACAACTAAACAGAAAAGTTGGATCGGTAACTGAAAATGTTGGGTGACCAAAGAGAAAAGTTAGACGACCAAACAGAAAAGTTGCAACATTTTTTTAGTAACGTTTTTTTTGAAACATAAGCATGTAGGGTCTAGTTTTGAAGATCTCATCACGAGAAACACGGTCGAATTGGTTTTTCATTTGGATGCATGGTTTGCAGTCTACGGATTTTTTAAGTTAGAAACTTTAGCGACGTCAGCACGGACCCCATCCCAAAATCCACCAGCACTCGCGCATGCTGCTTTCTACACCCTACAGCTTGTCCGATTTTCAAAAATAACACCAACCGCAACAAACAAAACTTGTGGTGACCGCAAAATAGAGAAACCCTAGGGGGGGCAAGAGGCCTGGTCCCCCCTATGCTCCATATGCACTCCTTATGTTTACACACAATGTCACCATATAACTCTATGCCCCTCTCACATGACAAATATTACAAGGCAAAATCCCTTCTTTGTTGGATAATAACATGCATCAACCATCTCCTAGACTCCATGGGCCTAAAGTTATATTATGTGGTGCGACCTATATATTACTAATACACATGACTATAGTTTATGGTTGCTTGCAAGCCTTGCATAAATCTCAAACATACACATACATGTGTCTGTGAGAGATGAAGTACCCTGTTCATAAACAGAAACAATGAAATTGAGAGACGTGGTACATTTAAGACCCCATCGGGCAAAAACAGATGCTTTTCTTGTGTATACCTTAGATAATTGAACCGGGGTAAACGGAAACGTACACTCCAATTACTAGGCAATGATGCCCACGGTATACCTTTTCCCCAGAGTCATACGTACTCGTACTATATGCATGCACCGATTCTGATTGTCTCATATCTGTAGAAATGCTCCCAAAGATTCTATCATCAAAAGAGTGTTCTATCTTGCTCGTCTACAATTGGTACACGCATGTATATTTCAAATCTAACAAGCTAAAACCGCTTGCTCGATTGGTACTGGTTACCCTCGCAAATGTTAGAAATGAACGTAAGGCTTACCAGAGTAGATTTGGGAAGCAACAGAAAAGGAAAAGTTACCAGATTGGATTGTCATGGTAAGTTCTTGATTTCGCACAATTATGCTCATGAAAATATCGGTCATTCATCAAACCCGTAGATTCATGCTCTACAGGCTAGCCTGAGCGTTAGTGCAAGGGGAAGTGGAAGCACAACAAATAGCAAGCTGATCCCTCACAAGGAGTCCACCAAGCAGCTTGTATGCATGAACCAAAATAGCACCAAATTGGCACCTATGTTTGAAATCCCAGCACCCTTGCAACCCAATGGACCAACAGCAATATACTTGCATCAATTAGCGAATTAAACATCAGCCCCATCAACAAATCATCCACACATCGAAGAACCCATGAATTGAACCATGTCTTCAGTCAGCCCAAGGGAAAAAAATTGAACAATGCAGAGCAGATTGTGTATATATAGGAATGTCACTGGTGCCCTGTTTGATCTACGTTTGGGTATTGATAGCAGTGGGAGTGCCAAGATCAGTTCTTTAGGGCTCTATATATGCTACATGAGGTAGACTATGGGCGCCTACTTTTTGAAGTCTGGACTATTGATCCTTTTCTAGATCTTCATTCTCGATGGTGGGCGTGAGAGGTATTGGGAATCGGTTAGCCTGTTGCTCTTTGTGCTGTGGAACAACTTTGAACGAACATGTAACATCCTAGGCTCACATTTTTGTGCGGACTCCACTCTAACCCACCATCTTTTACACTTTTGGCCTCGCTTCGCGTAAAAAGGTTAACTCAAGGTGATGAATGGTGGGCAACCTAGACTTATATGTTGGCCTTCCCCCCACTAGACTAGCAAGGTGGGACTAAATCCCACCTCCTCATGCACACTAGTGCACATGGGCCAATAAGGACTAATCTCAAATGAGCCAGGGTGTCACAAACACCCCACTCAAAGGAACTGACGTCCTCGTCGGGAAACCAGCACAACACACCCTTGCGGGCAAAGGACCAGGAACACTCCCCTGTTGGCACACGTCTATGTCCAGTGTCAGCCCATATGCCATGCCGTGTCCCACTCACGGGGCCCACACGCGCCATGCGCCATATGTCTGCACTCTTGGCCCACACGCCCGTGCAACCGCGAGGGTCGGCTTTGATACCACTGTAACATCCCAGGCTACCACCAGGCTGGGCCCGCTCACATTTTTTGTCCGGACCCCACTCTAACCCACCACCTTTTACGCTTTTGGCCTCGCTTTGCGTAAAAGCGATGGATGGTGGACAACCTAGGCTTATATGTTGGCCTTCCCCCACTAGATTAGCAAGGTGGGACTAAATCCTACCCTCTCATGCACACTAGTGCACATGGGCCACTAAGGCCTAATATCAAATGGGCCAGGATGTCACAGAACCTGCCACAAAATTGATCGATCAGTGATCGAACTCAATCATGAGATGCATGTCCAGGGGGGCGTTGCACGATAGGGCAGTTTGAGTACTATATATACTGAGTGTTCTGTAGCCCAAGTCTGTTACTCTCATTTTGATGGCAGATACTCAGGGTCTGTCGATCAGGGATTTACGTTTCTCATTTTGGTAGTCATACTCATATATAGACTACATATGTACTGTTCGGTTTTGGTCAGGGGACTATTCCTAGTAACTAGTTTCTGCACTTACACCTTCATGTGTGGTACCTACTATTCCTAACACGAGGCTGTGCTCTGTTTCTGGTTCCATCCCACACCCTTTTTTAAAAGGAAAATTCCATTCCACACCTTTCGGCACAGGGTAGTGCGCCCGGGGATGCCATAAATGCATGGAGACCGACCTCTCCCATTCCTAGCACAGGGGCACTGTGCAAGCGGGGGTGCCATGCATGGAGGCCGGGCTCTTCTGTTCCATGGTGGGGAAGACCATGCAGGCACCTTCCGACAGGCACCGGGCCGGCAGTGCTCCACGAGCCACTTTGGGCAGTGCAGCTGAGGTGGCGTCCTTACATGGATCCTGATGCAATGGTCTAAATGTGGGAGCCGCGAGCGTTAACGTGACGAGCACCGTGAGGAGCACCAGCTATACGATGTCCGCAGCGCGGCAAGGCCGGCAAAGTCGTTCGGGGAACTCGGTTCGCGAGGACCAGCGATTCTATTCGTGCGGTTCCGATGATATTGTGAGTTGACCGGTTGACGGTTGCAGTCAACAAGTCACAAGACGCACAGCTGCGATGCAGCCAAATATATCAGGGGCTCGAGCTTGCGGAACGGCGTCCGTGCGCCGTCTCATGGCGATGCTTCAAGCATGTCCTTTTCCACTGCCGCCGACGGCAAAGGGACAACAGGGCGCGCAAGTGAGGCGCTCATCAGCAAGTGGCCGGCCGCCGGCCTCGGGGCACTTGTTTTCTCAGAGTTGGCAATATGCTGCGAGGCGCTCATCGGCAAGTGGCCGGCCGCCTGCCTCAGGGCACTTGTTTTCTCAGAGTTGGCAATGTCCTGAACATGCTTGTGCGTTCTCTTGCACTGGCGGCGGACCGCTGACGAGGGCACCATGACCACTAAGTCTAATAAGCATGTGACGATCTGCCCGGTGAAATTTGACGGTGGCATTGCGGTGGACGGCGACCGCGCGCAGCCTTGCCACCGACACCGCGTCAGTGCGTTGCCCCAGCATAGTCTGGAACGGCAAGGTCGTTGAGTGCGCGTTGGCTTCTCCTTCGTGGCCACTCACCCTCCTTGACAGACCGGCAAAGTTGCAACGTTTTCTAGACTGAACCAGTGAACCGAGATGGATGGCTTTGGAGAGGAAGACGAAGGTGACTAAGAGTACTCTGCATGTTCAGTTTGGGCTTCTTCTATCCAATGTGCTGCTCCAACTCTGATTTTCAGCGGGTCGAGGAACTAGCTTCAGACATGCTGTAGTTGCATTGGGACGAACCTGGTGGATTACTGATCAACTTGCCGCCGAGAAATTCTTTGTGCCCAGCAATTGATTTGTCACCCACTGAGATCTCTGAGTTGTCACAGTAGGTGTTTGAATTGGCATATTTCCTCGCAGCGGGCGTGGCATCATGCTCCAGGTATGTCTAGCTGCAGGGTTCTTCAAACTTGTTAACAAACACCAAACAACCTATTCCTGATACCTCTCACACCTACCAATTCGTGGACAAAACAAGTGACACTTACTTTGGAGGCATGTGTACATAGCATCTTCTAAAATTCTAATTCAAGCATCATATATAGAGAGCTCTTGGAGTTCCATAACACTATCATGTTTCTCAAGTGCTAAGCCCAGTCCGCGTATCAACTCCGCCACCACATAAATACACACTTGATGGGATTATTATTTTTCTTCGCATTCTGTTCAGTAAGGACATGGTTTTAACTAGTGCAAAGTACATGTGTTATTAAATAGATAAAATAGGACATGTGATCTGTTGTACTCTTGTGGTGGGTGGAAAACATCATATGCAAACAGAAAATTCCTGCATTCATATTAGATCTTCTTAATCAGATGTACAAACGTCTAGAGTCTTGAGCCAAGAACAATGAACTGAAACAATCAATGGAACAATCATCACCTCTGACACTTCCATATGCATAGACTGCCTCAGTCGTGCCACTCTTGTCCAAGGAAATAATGATAAGACGGCAGATTGGGGATTAATAGCAAATTGATTAAGATCGTGATGGTTTCCTTGACAAACTTCATTTTGGAAGAAGAGTTTTAGATCAGCACAATGAATCGCCTGACCTGATCTGCCCCTTGTGCGAAGGAGATTGAATGCGCCGGCAACCACTTGTACCAGGCGCCCTCGCGCCGCCCTTGTGCCCCCACTGATTGCGGTCAGCAACAACTCACTCCTCTACACGCGCCAATGAGAAACAAAGGTATCCCATCGCAGTGGCCGCTACGTGCACAGTCGATGGAGGGCGAGATCCCCAAAGCCCGAGGAAACCTGGATCTTCTCCTTCTCGCTTTCTCCGAGTTACCTCGCCTTCACAAACACACCAAAATCGGCGCCGCCGCACCCCTCAGGATCCGGCAACACCGGCTGGGCATGAAGAACCCTAGAAATGTGTGCTGCCCTAGAATGCTAGGATAAAGAAGTAGTGCTTGATGAAATCAATGCCCACTACCAGTCCTGTATCTTTCAACTGTAGCCGTCTGCCTTCGTTTATAGTTATCCTTATCAATAGAGACAATTACAAGTCTACCATTGAGTTTCTTTCCTGAAGTGCCCTAGTATTATATATAGAAACTGGGGGTACAAGTAATGGGAGGACAATCGATTTGGTTGGTCGGATTCTAGAAACCACCAGTATATAGTAGTGATATAGTCATCAGTAAACTGTCCATCACACTAGTGGTGACATGTGTGTTGGTTCTTTTTATTGACACAAAAGTAGTTATTAAACCATGTGTTCAGTCAGCACAAGGGGAAAATTGTGCGAAAATATGAATGTCACCGGTGCCCTGTCTGATCTGCGTTTGGGTATTGATACCAGTGGGAGTGCTAAAATATCTCTATATAATACATTAAATAGACTACGGGCACCTATCTTTTAAAGTATGGAAGATCCTTTCTAAATCGTCGATTCCCAATGGTGCACGTGAGAGGTAATGGGAATCGGTTAGTCTCTTGTTCTTTGTGCCACAGACCTGACCAGTGCACGAACTAAACCATGAGATACTTCTCCAGTGGGGTTTGGCACAAAAGGACAGTTTGCGAACTATAGAAATCAGTGTGCAGCCAAAATCTGTTAATCTCTTTTTGATGGACGATCCACAAGTCAGGGGCCTGTCGATCAAGGATTTACGTTTTCTGGTAGTCATGTTCATATAGTAAATATGTAGTGTCAGTTTAGGCAAGCAAGGATACTATTCATAGTAAGTCGTTTCACGAGTCATGACTGACATTTTATCATGGACAAGATTCATGTGTGGAACCATTCCTAACACGAGGTTATGCTCTGTTTCTAGTTTCGCACAACACCTTCCGGCAGAGGGTAGTGAGCGCGGAGGTGCCATGCATGTAGGCCTGAAAACAGATAGGTTATACGGGCGTGTATCACTGATCCCGTGTCCTCTATCTTTCAACCGCAGCCAAATGCCTTCAAACGCTAGATGAATACGAATGAAAATGAAAATTGTCATGTTTCATTCGTTTAGAGTCCTCCTCATCAATAGAGACAATTACGAGTCTACCATTGAGTTTCTTTCCTAAATCACTCTACTATTATAGATACTGGTGTACTAGTAATGGGAGGACAATCGATTTACTGCATCGGATTGTAAACACCACTTGTATATATAGTAGTGATATAGGGCACTATAGAAATTAATCCTCTATCAATAAACTCTGCATGACCCTAGTGGTGACGTCATGACATGTATGTTGGCTCTTTTCAGTGACACAAAAGTAGTTATTAAACCATGTGTTCAGTCAGCACAAGGGACGTTTGGGTAGTGATGGCAGCAGGAGTGCCAAGAGATCTCTATATATGCTACATAAAGTAGAATATTGTCACCTACTTTCTGAAGTCCGGACTATTGATCCTTTGCTAAATCTTCCATGGCGGGAATCGACGGTTAGTCTCTTGTTCTTTGTGTTGTAGAAGAACCATCAACAAATCTGCCACGGATCATGAGATTTTTGCTCGAACTCAATCATGAGATTGTTCTTCAGAGGGGTGTGGCACGATAGAGCAGTTTGAGATGTATCCGAAATCTGTTAATCTCTTTTTGGTGATCGATACACAACTCACAGTAGATATGTATTGTTCGGTTTAGGCAAGGGGACTATATATAACTAGTTTGAAGACTTAAACCATTGACATTTTATCATCGACAAGGTGCATGTTTGTCAATCATTCAAGAGACCTTCATGTGTTGCCATACGTTACACGTAACACGAGGCTGAGCTCTGTTTCTGGTTCCATCCCACACCTTCCTGCACATGGTAGTGCGCGCGCGGGGGTGCCATACGTACATGCACGGACGGAGACACAGCTCTTTCATTCCTAACTCAGGGGCACTGGGCACTCGGGGGTGCCATGGAGGCCGGGCTTTTCTCTTCCATGGCGGGGACAGAGCATGCAAGCACCTCCCGGCACCTGGCCGGCAGTGCTCCAGCCGTCCAGCGCGCCACGGCGTGCAGTGCAGTTGAGGTGGCGTCCTTACATGGGTCAGGTTACATAGGCCGTTTGTTGCAAGCAGAGGAGCTAGCCTGGAACGAGCGCACCGTCAGTGGCCCAGGCGATGGTGCTAAAAGTGAGAGCCGCGAGCGTTAAAGTGACGAGCGCAGCCAAGAGCACCATCTACACCACGTTCGCAGCCGCGAGGCCGGCGAAATCGTTCGGAACTCAGCGGCGCTCGGGCGAGCCCTGGCGTGCAGGGTAGTCTTTATTTAAAATAGCGACCAGCCCGTACACGCCTGTAGTGCGGGCCCCACCTTACAGTAGCAACTCTTACGCTTTCGTTCTCGCTTCGCGTAAAAAGGTTAACCCGTTTACTACTGCACCTTGAACTGAGTATTTAACTTGGTCATGCTACTTGTGAATTTTCAATATGGGACTAAACCCATGCACACTAGCACTACATGCCTAGTTGCATTTTGGGCCGAATCTATTTGGGCCGGGCTTTTACACTGACCCCTCCTCCGTGGGTTGCGCCAGCACAGTCGGCGAGTTTGTTGACTGCGCCTCGGCTTCTCCTTACATCACCGCTTGCCCTCAGCATCCTGACCAGAATGCTGGAACATTTGTAGACAGAAGCGACGGATGTGTTGGAGAGGAAGACGCGGCGACTCAGAGTACTCTGCATTGCAAGGTCGATCAGTTTGAGCATCCATCCAATATGCTTTCACTCTAACTCTCGGCTGGCTGTGGAACTAGCTTCAGACATGTTCTTCTTGATTGCAAGTTAACATGCCAGCAACACTTCGTACATAAGTTTTTGGATCCTCAATATTTTTTTTGACGAAAACTACTATAGGCTCATGAATAATAGCAGGTGCCGAGGAATGATTTGTCACGCCTTCAGATCTCAGATCAGGTGAAGTAGGGGATTGAATTGGCATTCTTCACCACCACGGATGTGGCATCACGATCAAAATTTTTATGTCCAACTGCAGCATTCCTCACGTTTTGTCAGAAACATTGAACCATCTACTCCCAATGCCTCTCACACACACTAATGGAGACAGCAAATGCTTCAGAAAGCATGTGTATATAGCATCTTCTAGGGTTCTAATTCAAGCATCATATATTTAGAGCTCTGGGAGTTCTATAATGCCCTCATACACTGCACTGATGTTACTATATATTGCTATGAGAGATAGTTTGGAAACATTTATATTTATGAGACACACTGTAGTATACCTAAGCAGATTCGGCCTGGGTTGGGTTGTGTTTTTGGCTTGACCGGTATGCGTTATTTGGCTGGCGTGAGGGGAGAACTTTGGTTCGTAGATCATCTGGATCTGGCACTCTGGCTTGAGACTGATGCAATGTATTATTGCAATTTTATTGGCCAGATATATGTTGGAGTGACTGCCACCCACAGATGGGCCTGGAAACAAATATTTGCTCCAAAAAAATATCTGGCTTTTTTGTTGGCCTGTCCCTGAGAAATGCTTAAACCAACTTGTAAGGAAAAAAATTACAATTGTTATAAAAGAATGCTTTTGTTTCTATCTATTTGATGCGCACCATTTATTATTTTGAGGGGTACAATAAAATTACATTTGTGATAAATAAAAACATTGCTTGGTGGTGTTTTTCATTTCGTGCTTGATGGGGTCTTAACTTTTTCTAGTCGGGCTAGATGGGTTCTCAAATTTTTAGACTCCTTTTGTAATTTGGTTGTGTGCATCAAAACTGCTTTTACTCTGCTGTCAATGATGTTGAGATGCAGGCGCAATGGTGCTCTGTGCCTCACAAAGAAGAGCTCTTTTCATGCCCAAATGTTTAATAATGCCTACTACCAACCATGCATCAACATGGCTAAAACATGTAATAATAGACTACTATTATTGCATCTACATGGCTAAAACATGTAATAATGGACTACTATTATTGCATCTACACGGCCTGCATCTACTATAATAGGCTACTCTCTCCGTTTTTAAATTTTTGTCGCTGTTGACTTTTTTTATTTACGTTTGACCATTTGTCTTATTCAAACTTGCTATGGAGATGAAACAAATCATATCAAGATATATCATGTTTTTTAAATTTATTTGAATAAGAAGAATGACCAAACATAGCAAAAACAGTCAATGGCGACAACAATTTAAGAACGGAGGGAGTACTATTTTTTTGTGTGGATCACTATGCTACTAAGTAGTATACCTAAGCAGATTTGGTTTGGGTATTTTGTGATATGCACATAGAAGCTTTGCTGTGAGGGATATGGATCTTTTAACAATTGTCAACTGCTGACAGCTAAGGTTCACCAGCCTCATGGGTGTATTCATCTTCTCAGTCAGAGGCTGGACCCTGGAGCTGTGGCACCAGAAGGGCCTCACTCTCAGGTGAGCTGATGGAACCACTCAAGCTAGACGCAGTCGCCGCACTACATCCGGGCGCACAATTTGGAAGTTTATGGATACCTAGAAATAGAAATTAGTAAGCGTGCATAAGCCATGATGGCTCTAGTTAGGATGCCTAAAAATCAAATGACAAATTTGTCTGAGACACACTGAAAAAATGTGGTTTTCTCCGTAACACACCAACAAAGTCGAATTTGTCTGTAGCACCCAACGATTTTGAATACTCATGTCTGTGACACACTATTACCATTTTGTAATTGTTTTCAACTTTTTTATCTCAGTCCGTTGGATACATTAGACTCTGAAACTTGGCACCAATGTACATTGTTGCATTGTTTATCACTGAAAAATGGAGCCAGATTTTTTTTCGGTTGTTTGCATAATTTGATCGACAAATTCAATATTAATACAATGAACACGCGATGCAAACAATGAAAAAAAAAAACTGACTCCATTTTTTAGTGATAGACGATACAACAATGTACATTGGTGCCAAAGTTTCA
>LAPY01000735.1:157810-171120 GCA_000970635.1 Eragrostis tef
CCAGCCTCTGTATCGATCGATACATGTAGCTGTCCATTATTACAACCATGATCCACAATGAAGAAAAGAGTAAAACGCCAAAGTCCATGATAACCATGACTTGCGTCATCATTATTTCAACTAGCAGGAAGTCTATTACTAAATCACCAGCCATTTGATGCAAAAAATCTCCATGACGGTCGTTTGAAGCACACGACACCCCATATTTATTCGGGATCTTTCTTCCTCCTTCTGCAGCAGCGCCCATAATCGAATCCAGTACGTTCCCCTGAATACCACCTGCATGGAAGTAGAAACTCGTGTCTTGTTAAAAACCTCGTCATTGCGACTTAACCACATCGCTCAACATATGGCACATGCCCCCACCAAGGCTTGATACTTAATTTTCTCTCTACCCCATGTAACCACCCATTAAACAAATGATGTACATCTGTAGGGGGAGATAAATTAAAAGAAAAATGTATCAATCTCGAAATAAACCTAGCATTTTGGCAATCAAAGAACAGGAGTTGTAGTGTTTCATTCATGTTATAAAAACAACACTTAGTGCTCCCTTTCCAACGCCTCTTAGATAAACTATCCTTGGTTAAGGTAACTCCTCTAATCATGTATCACATGAAAACTTTTACTTTTAGCGGGATTTTAAGCTTCAAAATAACATGGTTACGAGGAACAACATTGGTAACAGCAAGTGCTCTATACATAGACCGAACTGTAAAAGATCCTTGCTGATTTAAAGACCATAGAAAGACGTCTTTTTGATAAGTAAGCTAAGTATTGACGACTCTACCAACTAAGTGGCACCAAGAGGTCAGATTATTACCCACAAGAGATCTTCTAAAAGAGACATTTAAGGGTCTAGACCGCAAAACCACATTAACAAAAGCGCTTTTCTTTCTAACAATATTATAAAGACGAGGATATTGGTACTTAAACGGCGTATCACCTAACCAGGCATCTTCCCAAAATCTCACTTGAGAGCCATCCCCTACATTAAACTTGCCTAGTCTCAAGAAATCTTATTTAATTTTCATTAATCCCGACCAAAAATGAGAATCTCCAGGCTTGTGTTCTACTTGGGTAATCGTTTTATCCCTCAAATATTTTCTTCTAAGAAGTGTTTGCCATACCCCTTCTTCATTAATAAGTTTGAAAAGCCATTTACTTAGGAGGCATTTATTCTGCATGTCTAAGTTTAAAATACCTAACCCCCCTTGATCTTTCGGTGAACACAAAATACTCCACTTCGTAAGTCTGTACTTCTTTTTATTCTCATCACTTTACCAAAAGAATCTGGACCCTTAATAATCCAGTTTCTTAAGCACCTCTCTCGGTACTTCAAAGAACGATAGCATAAAAATAGCCAAATTACTTAGAACTGAGTTAATTAGTACTAATCTGCCTCCTACTGATAAAAGCTTCCCTTTCCAGCAGCTTAGTTTTTTCTGAAAATGTTCTTCTACTTCCTTCCAATCTGCATTACTGAGTTTTCTATGATGCTTGGGTATTCCTAGGTATCTGAATGGAAAGGAACCCAGCGCACATCCGAAAATTTGAGAGTATTCGCTTTCCAGATCCTTCGCTTGCCCATAGCAGAACAATTGACTCTTATGGAAATTAATCTTCAAGCCAGATAACTGCTCAAAAGCGCATAGCAAGAGCTTCATATTTTTGTCATGTTCTAGATTATTTCCCATAAATAGAATTGTGTTGTCTGCATATTGCAATATTGAAAGCCCATCATCTACCAAGTGAGGTACTACACCTTCAAATTGAACCTCTCCCTTTTCTCTATCTATTAGAATAGCTAGCATATCAACAACAACATTAAACAAAATAGGTGAAAGAGGATCTCCCTGTCTTACTCCTTTTCTAGTTTGAAAAAAGTGGCCTATATCATCATTTACTTTTATTCCTACTGAACCTTTTGAGGTAACCTGATTGATCCAAGCACACCACTTTTGTGAGAAGCCTTTCATTCTCAACACCTGTTGGAGAAAGGGCCACTTCACCTTGTCATATGCTTTTTCAAAATCTAATTTAAGAATAACACCACTTTTCTTCTTTTTATGCATTTCATGGATGGTTTCGTGTAAAACAACGACCCCTTCCATAATGTATCTCCCTGGAAGAAAAGTAGTTTGAGATGGCCTAATTATTTTTTGAGCTATAAGAGTATTTCTATTAGTGAGAACCTTAGTAAAAATTTTAAAACTAACGTTAAGCAGACAAATGGGTCTAAACTGCTGTATTTTGACTGCTTCAGTCTTTTTTGGAATTAGCGGGATCACCCCAAAGTTTAGACTGTGAAGAGGCAGATTCCCATTGTGGAATTCATTAAAAAGCTCCATCAAGTCAGGTTTGATTATGTCCCAAAAGAATTGATAGAACTCAGCAGGGAAACCATCTGGACCTAGTGCTTTGTTATGTTCCATTTGAAAAATAGCCTTTTTTATTTCAGTCTCGCTAAAAGGATCAACCAATAAATCATTTTCTAGTTGAGAAACTTGAGGAATGTCCTCTCTGTTCTCTTCATCTAAATTGAAATTATTGATTTCTGGCTCTCCAAAAAGACCTTTATAATAATTAGTAATGTACGCTTTAAGGTTCTCATCTCCTACAATTATACCTTCATCTTGCTCTAACTGAAAATTCTAGTTTTGCGGTGTCTACCATTTGCTAGGAGTTGAAAATATCTTGTATTGTCATCGCCCTTTAGTAACCTAGTTGCTTTAGACCATTGAAACCAACAAAGTTCCTCTTCCCTAAGCAATTTCGTTAGCTCGGCTGACAAACAAGGTTTAAAATCAAGCTCCACCACATAAAGAAGTGTATGCTCTGCTTTTCTATGTAATAAGTCTAGCTGCTCATACAGGAACTTCTTCTTTTTCCTAGTCACACCTACTAGATTCTTAGCCCACCCTTTTAGATATTGACGAACCGCCCTAATCTTGTTTTGCCACCGGCTCATAGGAGTTCTCCCGCGGGTTTCATTACACCACACATTTGCTACTAACTCATAAAAGCCATCTTTAGTGAGCCACCCAAGTTCAAATTTGAAATGAGCATTATTGCCTCTATGAGACGCTTGACGAGTGTCTAACAGAAGTGGTGTATGATCTGAAATTTCCCTCGTAAGAGCTTCTACCGTGGAGAGTGGGAATTTTTGTTCCCAATCCGTACTATCAAGGATTCTATCTAGTTTCTCGAAAGTGGGCTTATCAGATGAGCTAGCCCATGTGAAACAACGACCAGAAAGCTCTAATTCTCTTAAATTAAGGGTTTCTATGCAAGCATTAAAAAGAACTGGCCATCTACTATCATATCTATCATTACTTTTCTCAGTGGGGTTCCAAATAATATTAAAATCCCCTCCAACCATTAGAGGTAAAGTTTCTGCCCGAGCGATCTTTGTGTTCTGTCTGGGCTGCACCGTATACAGCCATCAGAACCCATCGAAAGCCGTCACATTTGTTTCTAAGCTGTAACTTGACAAAGAACTCGCCATCTACTAGGCTATCAATGGAGAAAGATTGTAAATTGACCCCTACTAGAATACCTCCAGATCTTCCTTTAGGGGGTATCCAAAGCCAAAAAAAATCTCTAGAACCACAAAACGTATTTAGATCATTATCTGAAAAGTTCCTTATATTAGTTTCTAAAATAGCGATGAAATCAAGATCCTTATCTTGGGATAAGTCATGCAGAAAATTAAACTTAGCCAAGTCTCGAAGACCTCTGCTGTTCTAAAAGATTCCTCTCATCGGAAAACTTTTTGTTTTTTAGCATTTTGTCCTCTACGAGACCCACTAACTTTCTTGGATTTTGGAATGATTTTCTTGTGGAAACAGTATCTATGCGATTAATAAAGTCACTACTGTCTTCATCCACAGTATCGTCCACTAATTCTCCACATAACTTATTTATTTGCAGCACGTCTAATTCTAGTCATCTAAATCTAAATCAGAGTGGCTGTCCTGACCGGTTTTAACAGGAGAAGAAGAAATAAACCGTTCTTTTTCCACTTTTTTAATAAGAGCAACATATGACTGAACATCAGAAACCTCTGAACCCAAAGATATGCCTATGTTCTTAATATTATCTGTTACCGACTTATCAGAAAGTGAGAGAAAAGAATGTTTGTAGTTCATACCATCCTGTTCCTCTAGATTCCTCTTAGCCACCAATCTTGCCGCTTTCTCCAGTGAGTCATCATCAGCTGTAGAAGCCCTTATCCTACTACTCCTCACCGCGGTTGTCAGTGAACCCACAGCTTTGGAAATAGATGAAGTTGTATGCCCCCCACCCATCACCATTGCTGCAGTTCCATTCACTGTACCCCGGTTCTGTCGCAGCTCTGCACGCGCCATGTCAAGGAGAGGACCGAGTGCTGTTGTAGAGTCCTCCCCTGCTGTAGGAGAGGGGTGCGCGAGTGGCTCCTCCACTGGTGCACCCCTTCCCCTGGAACAAGTGCCGAGGTCGTCGTCTCCTCGTCAGGGTCACCCACAGGACCAACGTCCTCTGGAGCCCCTGATGTCAAAGCATGCGGCACCTGCACAGGTGCCGCCTCCATGGTGACACCTGCTAGCGCGGTGCCCCCATCGGTCGCACCAATGTCCAGCCCCAGCGGTGCAACCTTATCAGGACCACGAGTCTCCACCACTGCTGGGCGCATCCCTGCCTCGCCTGCTATCCCAGCAGTCGACACGGCCAGCAGTGCAGACTCCACCATGCCCCCGCCACCCGGAAGCAACAAACGACCCCTTTATCTCTGGGCTGACCATGTGCTCTCCCAACCATGCCTGCCGGACGTAGTGTTCGTTTTGTTGACCATAGCTCTATAACCTTGTGTTACATATGATTCTTGTTGCCTGGTATTCTCGGTCTAAAAACTTTTCACCATAATTGCTTAGTACAATATCTTATGAATTTCGTCCTAGGAATCACTGATCCAAATAGCATTTTCAATAGTAGCATTGAATATTTCATTAGTGCTCATATTTCATATACCTTTTGCTGTTTCTTGGCCTCACTCATGTGTTTTACATTGTTAATTTACTTTGTGCATTCTATATTCGTCATCTCATGCACTTTTCTTTTGTTTTCAATTCGTATATGCATGAAAGTAATCAACACATGCAGCAAGATAACATAATATCGGGAACGTTCTAAACAAACTTCAGTATCTAAGATGGACAAGTCTTCATCAGCATTGAGCAAATGACCAGCAAGCATTCATTATCGGGGTATCCATTCTATTCATCTGGTAAGAATTATTTCAAGTGCGATCATGCTGCACATCGTAATGCAAGCCTATGATTTCTCTTCTTATTTGCCCAGGAGAATCAATGCATCTGAGTGATGACTCAATACCAAATGCTGAAGAAATTTTGCTTGATGACATGGGGCCCCACAACCAAACATGGATGGAAACTGATTCTAATAAAAAATTCGAGGTTTTAAAATGGTGCATTTGATAATGATTCCTCAGTTTTGTTTACTATTGAAGTACCGCAGCATCCACAAAATTTACAGTGGCTATCCATATTTATATTTTTTGCAGGTGCAAAATCAGGCAAGGAGAATAAACATAGATGGTAAAGTCTACTGTTGTAAGAAATGTAACTAGTTCTTCTAACTCCATATTCAACAGGAAATAAATAGATTAGCTAAGTTGAACCACAGTTCTACAAGCTGCAGTGGCTAGAAAGGTATAATGCTTGAAAGGACATGATTGTTCACAGAACACATCTAATGTGACAATTACTAATGGTGAAGGAAAAGAAGAGGTAATAAGTTGGCTAATAAAAGGAAACACTTCTGGCCTTTCGCTTCTTCTGCATACAGCCACACAATTGTAAATAGGTCGATTTGTGTATAGGACACTGCATAATGTTGGCTTTTGTGTGTAGGACACCGAATCAAAAAACTTTGTTTGTAGGAAAACCTACTGCTTTACTCATGCATTTTATATTGTTAATATTTACTTCGTGCATTTTTCTTTTATTTTCAATTCATATTTGCAGGTATACGTCACTTGGATTGTTTTTGACATCTCATTGTATTCAGTCAAGTTTGTGTTTTCTCAATGATTTATTAACTTGCACACTAATATTTATCAGGTCATCTAGATAAACATCTAATGAACAGAATAACACATTTCTATTTTTGCAGTCAGGCAATCTATATAATCTTAGTCCTAAGCCCCAGCACCTATCTACTATGTTGTTCAGTATCCAGATCTGCAGAAGCAGCTGGTTGACCTCAACATGGACTCAGGAATGAATATATCAATGCTCGATATATGAGGCTATCCGAGGAGCACTCTTCACTGCTGGAGGTCAACACAGTTTCTCCAGATACCGATGTTGTGGAATATAACCAGGTGGAGGAGGTGGATGCTTACATGGGGGAGGGCGAGAAAGAGGAGGCGGCGGAGGGTAAGGAGGAGGAGTCTGACAAGGTGGACGAGGATGCTGATATTGGTAGGAAGATGAGGGAGATAGAGCAATCACAAAACCTAATCATGCTGATTCGACCATTGGAATGCGAGTTCCAGCTTCAACCTTGTTCTGCAAGGGAGACCATACTCTAAGCTAAGCTTTTGACGTTTGAGGTAATCTATGGCATTTCACATCTTTTAGTTTCAAGTAAGTAGTGTTTTGCATGTGTTTCATCGAGATTCTGATATAGATAACTATGAAAACGGGTGACAACCCTGTAAACATTCAGGTTCTTAATAATTTCTTTGAAGACAAACATTATTATAAAATTGCGTTGTAGCGTTACTTCATCACAGTGGCAGTAAATATAGCATATTTCGTGCTATCAACATGAACTATGCTAAAAGAAAAAATAGTTAGTCCATCACACTGTTTTTGGGGAGATTTTTTATATGCCACCACTCGAATGAGCCCTTAACGTCATTATGGCACATTACAGAACACAACAAATTGGCATTCAACTCTACTCACATCATGATATTTCATAGCATAGGTGGCTTACCTTATGTGGCAGTTTACTTCTGGGGAATGATCAAGCTCCTGTGATCAAATGGCATCCAATGGTGATAAACATAGAAATGATCCTGAAGTATTTGCGACCCAAAAGGCACATAGCTAGTGAATACCTTGAGCAAGATATTATATTAGCCGAAGGTTCTAAATATGCTTCAGTATCTAAGCTGCACAATTCTTCATCGGCTTTGAGCAAATGACTAGCAAGCAACCATAATCGGCATTCCCATTCTCTGTTATTTGGTAAGAATTATTTAAGTGTCATCATGCTGTGTTGCACACAATAATGCTATCCTATGAATTGTCTTCTTTATTTCCCCAGGACCATCAATGCATCTGAGTGATAACTTAATACCAAATGCTGAAGAAATTTTGGGAGATGACAAGGGGCCCCACATCGAGAGAAATTTGTTATTCTTATTAATGCATTCAATAATGAGTCTCCAATGTTTTGTTCTGCTGTGTTGAAGAAGCATCGCATCCAGCAGGAAATTTACAGTGGGTGTCCATTTTATATTTCTGCAGGTGCAAAAAATCAGTAAACGAGAAAAATAAACATATCTGGTAAAATTCCTATTATAAGAAATGTAATTAGTTCCTCTAATTCCAAATTCAACATGAAATATATCATCTAAGTTTAATATAGCTGTACTATCTGCGGGGGATAGAAATGTATGCTTAATTGAATGGATATCATTGCGCACATAACACATCTGATGAGAGAAGTAGTAATGACGAAGGAAAAGAAGGTGAAATAGGTTGTTCAACAAACAAGCCCACTTTATGGGTAAAGCATTATTACTTTGTGTGCTTCTTGTGTTCGCTACACTTTTCTCATCTCTTTATTTTTTTCACTTTAGTTATACACTGTAAAATCTATTCCTTGGTAACAGATTCACGACTGTTTGGAACATAATCAGGAATTGTTGCCGTTGAGACCTTCGGTCTTTGAAGAAGGTATAAAAAGGTTCAAACTTTATTTTGCTGGAAGTAAAGCGTTGGAGGATAGCATAAGGTAATACGGCAAGGCCACATTTCGTTCCACTTCACCAGGACGATCCTTTAAAGCTTTGGATATGATGATGAGGTTTTCCAACGTAGTTGAGAAAATAAGAAAAGTCAAGCTCGGAAGATAATTAAGCCTCATTTGTAGGGATTAAAAAAACGCTTATGGACATAGAAATTAATGGATTTCTTTTTTGTCCTTTGCAACGTTACCTTGAAAACCTAATTGCAGTGAAGTTAAAATATACTTAAGATCTTAGGAAGAATTCAATAGTTCATACCATGAAGCAGATGGAGAGGAAGAACTATACAATGGGGAGCTGACAATTTTTTTCTCTATTAAATAGAAATATACCAAGTGGCCCGCACGATTGCGCGGGCTAGACACCGAGTGTGCATTTCACCAGCCTCCCAAACCCGATGCCTATTTTACGTAGAGGTTTTGCTCTGCTACGGCAGCATGTAGCCCAAGTCATTTTGCGTCCTAAACAAATCCAGGGGTAGTTGAAGAAAGTTCCTTTAACTTCCCTGGCTCCCAGGACCATTTCTATAGAAACAGTTGAAAGGGACGGATTAAGGAAGCATTCATTTCTGCTGTGTTGAGTCGATGTTACTGCATAAATTTGATGTCAACTGACCATACAATCAGAATTCAAGAGAAGGTACCCAACTACCAAGTGGAGAGCAAATTCGAGCGAAGAGTTTTAAAAAGTTTAGCCAAGTTCTAGTGAGTATCTGCAAGCATCAGAATGATATAAGGAGGAACATGCAAGATGCATGAAAACAAAACATAACAAAATATGTCAGAAAACATTTCCACATAAAATCACTTCTTAAGTAACAGGAGCAACATCTTGTTTTGTTTGACAGCAGGTAAACCAACCATGCAATAAGAAAGCTTGAACCAAAGAAAGCACAAAATCCATTCCTGGCCACTGGCTTCAAAACCAATGTCATGGAGGGAAAAAGAAAATGTAAACCTAACACTACGACTGCTATTAATTGATAGTAAAACTGTTACAGCCCTTTTAGTGGAATTATCATGATTGTAAATCACCATCGGACATATCAGGCAGCCAGTCTAATGGATCCATCACTAGCTTCACCGGATTTCACTTCATCTTCCGGGCTATTGTCTTCACTACCAGCCCTTTCAGTTAGACTATTCATCACATTTCGTGCGACAAGCCTAATCCTTGTTTCTTGCCTCGGCGACAGCACCTTTAGCCTTTGCAGTGGATCGAGTGAGCCTTGAACTCACTCTCTTGAAGTTTCCACCGTTCTTAGGTGTCTCCCCAGCATCCTCTGCACCTTTTCCCTTCAGACTTGACTTTGTCACATCAAGGCCATCAGTGCTTGGCACATTATTGCTGGAGCGCACACCTTTTGGGTGTCCCCTCTTCTTGGGAGGATTCCCTACTGCCACTGTGCAGAGAACAGACAAACAGAATAAATAAGCAGTTTCAGGTAAATACATTGTGCATGACAATACAGAAGATTTCCATCCATATCACACACTTACCTTTGAGGTGTTCCTGTCTTTCCTTCATTCATTTCCTGACTCGTGCTCCCTTGACCTCTTCTGCCACAATACAGAAGCAAACAATGTCATGAAGAGGCAATCTAGTTAGGTTAATTTAAATTGGATATGAGGATTCATCTAAACCTTAACCATACTAGATAAATGTTGGTCCCTAGAAAAAATAAGCTCATGCACATGCTCCAGCTATGCTTTGTTTTAAGTTTTTAGATAACTAACCTAGCTAGTTTAGGAAGTTACATTGGGCAATTTAGGTGCATGGCAGTTCATAATATGAGGTGAGGCTGCTTCTGTGTAGGAATTGCTAGTAGATCACACATATTGTTTTAAAGTTACGATATAATTATAACTGCTATCGCAAGGCTGAACATATAAGGACCAAACAAGAATAGGTATCTTACATATCAGCGGCCGCATGAGGCTCACTTTCTTGCTCCTGCAGAATAACATGTAAATAAAGAAAACAAGATACTATAGTTGGACCAAACTTCATTGGCATACCTCATCAATATATTCCCATCTTTCCTTCCTAAGCAGTAACACCTCAACATCGCCATCATCATAGGCAACCTGTATGCCAAGTAGAAGGTGCCCGATGAACAAACAACAAATTCCTTCTTAGCAAAGAATTAAAAAAAGGGAAGAATTCAGAATAGCAGATAAAGCCAGTGCAAGATGGGCACCTTGTGCTTTTTTGAGAAAGCATTAAATGACTCAACAACGCCATTATAGAACCTGTAAATCAATACTTTGTTTAAGTCAAACAGACAACATGCAGCATAAGGAGTAAACAGCATATCCAATAATACATTGTATAATTAAGAAGATTAAGGAACTATAAGTAAATTATGAGTGTATAAACAGGAGTAACGTCTGGCATGCAGACGTTTTTTCGAGTATTTGATGAAACCAGATCAAATAAGCAACCAGAATGCTGCTAAGCCTTGAGAAGCAGCAGTGCATATTGTATCCAAAAAATTACCAACAGATATATCATGCTACAGAAAATAATCAGCGTCTTCTCTTTTGGGGACAAAAAAAAAAGAATATAACCAGACAAAGAAGCATTGTAAATAAAGGTTTATAAATTAACCATGCTACGAACATCCTTATAAACAAGAAAAGAAACATATGTTATGATTTATCGAAACTTACATTTTGTCGTTAGGCCACCAAACTTTAATTCTTGAGCCAAGAAGGTTTTCATCAAGCATTTTATTTTTCTTTGTGGGAGGGCCTGCCAAAAGCATGGAACAGGTTATGATAAACTAAAAAGAAATCATGCCATTGAGTGTGTATGAAGTATGCATACCTCTTCAGCTTCCTGTTGATGCTTCCGTTTTGAAACCCTGCTGTCCTCTTGTGGCCCTTCGATACAAGAATTAGTGTGTGCGTTTGTGTCTGTGTGTGTGTCTGTGTGTGGGCACGTGCGTTTGTGAGCTGTATGTGTTGTACTCTCTTCTTCTATTAATGATGGTGCTCGTCCCCCTGCATGCTCACTTGCCCTTTCACTAGGCCTTCACATGAAACATGGAGAGTTAGTAAACAAGATATAGTTAACCAAAACAGAATTTAAAGTGAAATGAACAACAAGATTAGATATGGTTGTGTTGGCTGCACTAGGTTCATTTGTATCAGATTGTTGTGTTGGCCCCTACCAGATGGTGCTCATCCCCCTGCATGCTCACTTGCACTTTCACTAGGCCTTCACGTCTTGTATATCACTTCATTAGAAATTCTTGTTCTTTGTTAGACACTTCATTAGAAAAAGAAAACAACTAAACTTCAGTGTTTGAATGGTATGAAATATAGAGGTTCAAACTACTGCAGTATGTAAATAACGAAATTGTATGAAATATAATCCCTTGGTACATAACATTTTTACAAACTATTATTTGACCGTATCATTTGATTTTAAATTCCAGTTGGTCTATCAAGAGAATTTTTGGTTGGGTCAAGTTCAAGGTTTTAAATAGCTAGCTATAGCTGCCGCTATAGCCCTCTATAGCTGTTTTAGGGGATCTGCTGCTATTTGCTTTTATGTACAACTTAGCTGATTTAGCCCGCTATTGCCCCGCTATAGCCCCATTAGCTGTTTTAGAGGCAAACCGCTATAAGTCCATAGCCCGCTATTTAAAATCAAGATTGTGAAGAAATTCAGAAATTGCAATAAGAGTAGCTAACATGATTAAAGTCTTGAAACTAAATATTTCCTAGACACAACAATCACTCATGTGGAAGAAGAAAAAAAAAGAGTTTAATGAACCCATGCCCCAGACCATTATCATTTTTTTGCGAGGGATCAGAACATTATCATTGAAACTAAATATTTCCTAAATCAGATAATCTGGACAACGTAGACCTCTGCATTTGTTATATATGTACTCTCATTATCTATTCTAAAACATAGCAAGTGTTTGTTCTGTAATTATTTTCCATTGAAAATAGTTTATTGACTCTGCTATTCAAACCTATGCTGTCCGTCAATTAATCTGAGCTGTTTTGTGTAAAAAGCATATGAAAATTTTGCATGTATTTCATGTGACATAATTTACTAATACAATTGTTTATGCTGCATCTTTCTTTATTTACAATAGTTGCTAAAACTGAATTTTGATAAGTCTTTAGTTTCTAGCATATTCATGCATAGCATCTGAAGCTTTAAAAGTTCGAGATGAATGTCCTAAATATAGGTATATTTTCAGTTGACATAAGATCATCCTATCTCTAGCTGGAAACAAGTACGACCGTGTTGCGCCAAAATTATAGAGTTATCTGTCTTCGCTTGTTGATTTCATTGAGCATAAAAGCAAATAAAAAAATTATTTTGTTTTTCTAAGTAGTTCAATTTAGATCTGCAAGGTACTTCCAGTTATCTAGTCAAGAAATAAATTTACTGACAGAAAGTATGATCTACACACATCATATTCAAGCAACGTCCTACTAGCAAAAAGGAAAAACTTGTTGGGACAGTTGTCCTCCCTAATCACATAGGACAGTAATAGCGACCCGATTGTTACTATCGATCCGACATTGAAATAATTAAAACTAGAAAAGCATACATAATTAGATATGCTAACAATGACCGAGCATATAAAAAGTGGAGTAAATATATAATTCAATCTTTGTACGGAGGGGGCGTTAATGGAAAATTGAGAGATGCCTAGGGGCATAGAAGCTTTCATAAGGTGAGAGGGTGCCCAAGGGTATTGCATGACCGAAGGACAATTTCTTCAGCTGCATCGAGTCAAGATAAAGCAGAAATTTATCGAGCCTTGTCTTCAGGAAGATGGCATTGCCGTACTCAGAGGCCCCAAGCAGCTCGACAGATCTTAATTAAACTGCCTGTCTGTGGCGGTGCTGCTGCTGGCTGGGGCTGCAGCGTCTCAAGATTCACCATTGTTGACGGTGCAAAATTCCCGATTTCACCGTTAACATATCGGTTAATAAATTAGTACTCACCAAGATTCTGTGCATAGTAGTTTTGGATGCAGGAGTGAATTATGGAATAAAGTGGGCCTGCACCGAGAAAAAGGCAGGCCGACCGGCCCCACCTTAGGCCGGCCGGCCCCACTTGGTTGCCACAGGCCTCGGCCTTCCTCCAAGGGACGGGAAATAGGCTCAAACTCGCAGAAATTACAGCCAATGCTGCAGAATCCACCAACTTACCGTCTGGTGAGCTGAGTGGGCCTCAACTTGGCCCTCACTCCTCTTCTGCCGCCCCCACGAAGCAACCGACGTGACAACCG
>LAPY01000736.1:34219-47980 GCA_000970635.1 Eragrostis tef
CGGCGCCGTCTGGGAGAAGAGGTGGGACTCCACGCTGCCCAGCGCGTAGTACTCGTACACCAGCACGCGGTGCTCGCCCTCGCAGCAGTAGCCCACCAGCTTCACCAGGTTCGGGTGGGACAGCTGGCCCAAAAAGATCACCTCCGCCTGCAAGGCAGAAGAAGCATGTGTGCGCACTTCAACACTCAGCAATGGCGGCATCTGGACTCTGTCTGACTGAATAACAGGAGAAGAAACAGGGGAAACAAAAACAGGACAGGGGAAACGAAGCAAAGGCGTACCAGCCACTCGCGGTGGCCCTGGAAGCTGTTGTCGCCGTCGTGGACCTTGATGGCGATGGCCATGGTGGTCTCCCCGGCGTCGCCGCCGCCGCCCGGCGCGGCGATGGCGCCCTTGTACACCCGCCCGAAGCCGCCGCCGCCGATCTGCGCGTCCTGCCGGAAGTCGTTGGTGATCTTCTTCAGCTCCGCGAACGTGAAGGCCACCAGCGGGTTTCGCACGGAGGCCGACGCGCCCCGCCGCAGGGCCTCCACCTCGCCGGGGTTCGACGGCAGCTTGCGCTCGTCGCTCCGGTCCCTCTCCGACGGGCTCTGGATCTTTGGAGTCTCTGTAACCGACAGGGTTGTTCACACGTAACTACACAGCCAAATCAAACGAGAAAAAAAAAATATCTTCTTGTTTTTTTTCCAAACAAAATTATCTAAAAAACTATGTTTTGATCATAATTAACCTCTTATTGTGGAGAGAACATGTTGGTGGTACCTACTAAAATTGCAAAGTTTTATGCTCAAATTTGATTAAACTATTCTGCATCAAGAATTCAGCAGATTCTTCCTAGAAACTATTCTTCATCAACATTTCAGGGCATATTTGCCTAGACCCAAACTGAAACAGAGTGCTCTCTGCCAAAGTTCCCTAGAAACTGAAACAGAGTGCCCTCTGCCAAGGTTCCCTAGAAACTGAAACAGAGCGCTCTCTGCCAAGGTTCTCAACAAGCATGGCTCTCTGCTTCTAGATTAATAATAGTACGAACAGAACATAATCGGATCCAAGATCATTCAAACGGAGAGAAAACAAACCATCGAGGAAGGATAGAGAGGACTAACCTGGTTTTACATTAGTTGCGACCAAGCAGTTCCCCATGCGAAACAAGGTGTCCCTCGCCTCGATCTCTGTCTCTGCAATCTTTAATCTTCTCTGTCTCCGTGCGCTATGCCGAGTTGTCAACAGGAACACCAAGAACGGCGACAAATGAAGAGGAAAAGATCGCCAATCTTCTCAAGATTCTTCAATCGAACCTCACCAAGAACAACGAAACTGAGAAACAGAGCACTGAATAAAACGATCTCTCTATTTTTGTCGGTGTTTTGAGCGAAACAAGAACAGGGCACACGAACAAGCTTTGGTGAGGAAGAGAGGGAGGAAGCACCAAAGAAGGGGCGAGAGGTTGGTGCAGCTACAATTCTTTGTTTTTTTCCGTTTCTTCCAACGGCAGGAGGAAGAACAGTCGGAGGTAGTAGCCGGAGCAGGACGTTTTTCGAGTGAAACATCCCTTTCCTCGCTTTTATCATACCTTTAATCATGAGAAAACAGGAACTAGAAGCTAAGCAATTATACGACGCAACAGCCCTTTTCGGTTACACCAGGAGAAGAAATGCGCGCGCATGTAGTATTGTACCAGGAGAGCATATACTAGGAATAGGATAACATGTGTTTCACGTGACAAATTTGCTGCTATTCAATATGGTTGTGCTATCTTTGAGTCTTTGCTCTTATTGAGCAAACAAATTGATGAAAGAGCTTGGTTTGGGTTACCCGTCCATATTCAGCCATCGTGAACGTGGTGTAGCCTTGCAACTTTTCATTTTGTGGTATGCGGGGCGCTATCTCCAAGTACAAAGATTCCATTCACCTCTTCTTCAACATGGCCAGGAGGCCCAGGACCCAATGGTTCACTCCCCCTTCCCGCCTTTTTCAACCGCTAGGTAATCTCGCGGCCATGCCCCTCCCCTCTCGCTCTCTCGCACTTGCAACATTCATCAAACCCAAGCTGATGGTGACACTGACAACGTACCCACCTTCTACTTGTGCAGCCATAATTAAGGATATCACTAAGAGCTTGCTTGGTATGACGATTCTCATGCATAATCTATGAAGTTGTTGTACTAAATGTTTTTGTTCAGAAGAAGTTATTAGCTTATTCTATTAAGTGATTCCCTGAAATGAACTAAGTTGGAATTTGAAGAAAAAAAAAGCTTCTCCTGATTCCGTGAAGTGATTCTATGTACTAAGTCTAATAATTTATCTTGGAGAATCAAAATGAATCAGTTTCAGCCACAAAATCACTTTCCTTCTATCAAACAAGCCTCAGCATAAGCAGTTACAAAATGTTTCCCTTTTGCTAGTGCATACAATATAATTTAGTAAGAGAGCTGTTGAAATAATGAAGAACGGTGGAATTTTCGGCGACGGCAGCTGCTGCTATCTATGATGATTGTAGTGTCCTTTGGGGAGGTTTGTAGCAGTCGATATCGAACATTGTAATAGGGAGGTGAATCATGTTGCACATGACAGCCAATTAGCTTTTTCCGTTCCAAATTCTTGTACTTGGTTAGATGAACCTCCAGGCTTCATTATAGGTGCTCTGGCAACTGATGTAACTATTTTATCGGATCAATAAAGATTGTCGGGTGGCCTTCCCTCAAAAAAAAAAAAAACAAGCCTCAGCATAAGCAGTTACAAAATGTTTCCCTTTTGCTAGTGCACACAATATAATTTAGTAAGATATGTTACCATAATTTTTGTGAATAACTCTTTTCCTTTCAAATTTGGTGTTTAGTCCACCAAAGAAAGAATATTGTAGGAAAGCTGAGGCATTTCCTACTTTGGTCATTGGGTGCATCCGGCAGCAGGGTTGGGTCGTGGTAGGTCAACTGATAAGCATTGATGCACTCCCCCTATTCCCACATTCCTTTTAGGCTGGTACTAGTAGTACCTGATACCTCCGACTAGTAGCTTTGTGATCTCAGTGGTCGCTTGGTACTTGCAACGAAGGCGCTTCATCTGTGCACGCGTCGTAAAATGATGGTGGCGCGCGCGCGGGGGTGCGTGCTGCCCGGAGGCCGCCCAGCACCAGGTCACCTCACCCCCACCCTTGTCTGATCCAGAAATCTTACCCTCGGTGCGATGACGTCGAGATCAAGATGGCCCAAAGCTGCGGCTGTCGCAATTCCCCTCACGAACCCTGCTCCGACGGCGATGGCAACGTCGATTTGTTTGGGATTTTTGGTCTATTCCGTCTCCAATTCCTCGTCACCGCATTGGGTCACACTTTGGGTCATCGATGGGTGCGTGTGGAGGCGACTTGGACCCGCGCTAGTCTTACCCTTATATCACCACCAACCTTTCTTCCAATCCCCCTGCTTATAGTATTACCAGAAAGAATAAAAGATCAGTTTTGTGGATCAAGAAAGGTGGATTCGCCGCTGGCCGGCTTCGCTGCTTTTCCAAATGCTCGAGTCATCTGCAGAGATGCATCATGTCCAAGGTACATGTCCATGGGTCCTCGTCAGATTTGTCTGCAGTTCTTGGGCCTGCATGAGTTCAAGTGTTATGATCCCAGCACTGTGTTGGATCCAGATGTTTGTGCTTGGCTTGGCATGGAACTTTGTTGGGGTGTCCCTGCATCACTATAATTCGGCAAAAGGACCTCGGAAAGGAGTATGTCGTTCGGTTCTATGAATGGAACCGTGATATGTCCCCAGTGAAGATTTGTTAGGTGGTGAGTAGTGGCGTTGGCGACGCAATAGCGTGTTTTGACTGACCTTGAAAGTTGCTGAAATGGAAGGGCTGATCGATCCACTAGAAAGACTCTTCCATGAAGGAATTCCATTAAAAAAGCATGGGCATGTTTACCCTATTTGTTAATTACGCCGATGATATATGCTGCTAGTGCACAGTTTGATTAGTAATGAGCCAATTCAACAAGTCTGATGTGCCCTTTACATGTTTGGTCGAGTATGGAACTGCTGATTTGATGTTGCAACTTGTAAATACCAGGTGTTCACAATCTTTCAACTGTGCGTAACGGATATGAAATATCAAAATGGAACTATTACGTACCCTACCCACGCAGTAAAATCATGACCGCCTGCCGTTCTTGGTCAGTCGACTTGTGCTTTAAATTTGCAGTGAAAAGTCTTCATGTTGAGGGAACTTGCAATGTTCGTTGTCCTTAGCCAGAAGTCATGCACTGAGTAGGTAGGATGTTCTGAAAATTCTGTGGAGCAGGGTAACATTTTGCCTTCAGCGGTCATTCTCAAGTCTAGCTATATTAGAGAGGAATATTCAAAGGATCATTGTCATTATCAAGCTAATTTAAGTGATTACACGTCATAGAAAGTCCATTAAATAAGATAAGGACTTCCAACAAACCATAAATCCTCACACATTAAAGGAATCCCTTAACGTAGGCTTTCATTTGGTGGAGGCATGACTCACCTTCCGTGCCATCGATTGGCAGAAGTACAGATTAAGATGTTTTTGTTGTGCAGATTGAGCTGCTGGGAGCATATATGAGTTGCACTATTTTTACATGTTTTTTTTTCACTGGCGTGAAGATGGCAGCCGAATGGCTTTCCTTGTTGTCTGATGCTACAAAACACTTAACATATTTCTTTTTTTCCCAGTGGCATCAATAAAGATGAAAAGGACGATAACCTGATCAAATTCACTCATGATGCTTCCTGAAGAGCTTATTTTGTCAAACTTGTGAAAGAAAATAATCCAATTAGTAGCTCTTAATATTATATTTTTAAATTGTAAAGTGGATCTTATCGGTTCTGATCGCGACCTAGTGGCGTGCCTTCTTGTCGGGCGCAGTAGCACATATACGAGTTAAATTATTAAAGTGCTAATAGTCGTTAGAATGGCCAGGACCTCAGTATAGCAAATCCTTAGAACTATTCTTTTTTGATTGCAAATGGTACTCAGAACCCAAAGAATCAAAATTTGACTATATTTGTCTGCGTTTAATCTGACCAGGTCGTCCTGTTCATTATCGTGACTATTTGGAGCAAAAATGAGAATTGCTTACTGCATAGTCTATATTACGCTTCACCGTTTTTGAGTCTTTGGCCCTTAATATGGTCTTCTAAATTGACGTTTCACGATAGTTTTTTTAGGCATAACATTTCGCCATTGTTACACACCATTCTATCTTGCATGCAGCAGGGTGGTCGGAGCGATTAATGTCCCTCGTCCAGCTGGGCGATTATTGATGTGCCTTTGAACTTTTACATGGGTTTCAGAAAACTTTAAACTCTAGATGAGCTATGCTGTGTTTTTCGTTCTTTTAGATCTTTGCTTTGTGTAATTTTATTGAGTTGCTGACAGTTACTCTAAATACTGCACTGAATATCTGAACAAATTTGTTGTTCCTGCCTGTTTCCACATCTGAAAGACAGCTAAATGTGGCAACAAGAAAAGGCATATGCTCCACGTGAATATTGAGCTCAGATTATATAAATATCCAAGTCAGTGGACACATGTCATACAAGTCAGAATATCAGATATGTAGAAGCATCCCTTGCTGAGATTGTTCATTTCTTTTGAGGTCTACAAGCTTCATTTTTTTTTTTACCCAGCTACTCTACAGGCCCTATACTGGACCTCCGCAGTCTAATGGGAAAAAATCAATGATGCAGAGCTGCGCATCTTGAAAACTTTGGCACCAGGTTCTTCAGTTATGCACATCAGGTACTGCATAATCTCACATTCAGATGGACTTCCCTCTCTGTTGATACAGAAGTAATCCGTGTCAGATACCACCCACACGTGCAAAGAGAAGCAATACAGCCTGACTTACCAACACTGACGTTTCCTGTACTCGGCAAGCACTGGGTAAATGTTCTCAAAAGCAGTGTATATCTCTTCACGCGTCTTAGCTCCAGTGAGAACAATTTTGCCAGAGACAAAAACGAGGAGTACAATCTTGGGGTGCTTCATACGGTAAATCAGCCCAGGGAAGAGCTCCGGCTCATACTACCAATGTCAAGATAACAAATCATCGTGCAAAATTGTGAGTGTCATTGGCCATGGTAAGGTAGATGAATTGGCACCAAGATGCAGAAACAGCGCTAGTCAACTATTTCAGACACAATCTAAATCAAAATAATTAGATGAAGACGTTCCAAAACTTAAAAAGCATAGCCTCCATCAACGTTATTTGACAACTGACATGATGAACACATGACAAGGCAACGCAGATGCAAGCCGATGCACATTGGGTTTGTCAACTTACATTGGAAAAGGCGCCATGGGAATAAGCAAGGCCCTCCAAACGAATTGGAAATTGCACGTCACATGAGGCAACCATGTTCTGGATCTTGAAATCCTGCTTGTCCCCAGAATCCATGAGCCAAGGTAAAAAACGAACGGGAGGAGTCTCCACTGCAATGAATCACGAGGAGTTACCTTGAACCTGGCTGGATAATTAAGCTTCTGGATGATTCGCGCATACTGCGCTAGAAAATAACATCAGATAATAAATTGTTCTAGAACAAAATTCAGCAAAAAGCTGAAAACAAGATCAAATCAACAAATCCTGCCTGTCCCTGCATAATGGAAAAGCCTGGCATTGCTAAGCATATGGGCCAAGGAAATTATAGGAGTGGTGTCTTTTACCTTCCTTGCAGCAAGCTTAGAATGTTGTTCACTCTTTGCTCCTGTGCAAACCATCTTCCCTGAAGCAAATACCAGAGCGGTTGTCTTCGGCTCTCTTATCCTCATGATAACGGCAGCAAAACGCTGTCAAAGAATATATGAAACAGTCAGATTCCATTCCACAACCGAATGCAACAAAGCATAGGCAAGAGTGATATCTTTGGGTTATACTCTGCGTTTCGGGCCTTCAAAGCGATTTCTTTCAGATCCAACTGACAGTCCAAATTGACTGTCGAGACAATGTTCCTTGGACACCGAAGGAAAGGCTGGTCAGATCGATCTGTATACAATTGGGCCAATTGGGCAAAATACACTGATCGTCTAGAAATCCTTTGTCGTTAAACAGGGATAGTTTATCAACAGCCGTAACCAACACAGCATCCCTCCAACTATACCACCGTAAATAAAAATCCGAACCCCAATTAATCAAGACGTTCATACTGTTTTATCCTCACAAGATAATTAAGTTTTACGATTCGACTTAAAAACATCTATAGAAATAAAGGAAAAAAAATCTAACGCCAAATTCCGTGAAAAAAATTCCAGCTGAGTTCAGCTCTTACAAGAAATCTGGACCAATTTCCCTCGCGGATATTTATTTTTTACAAAAACTCTCAGATCGGTTTCCAGTAATTCGATTCGCCCTCCCTCTTACAGATGCCGTACCGGCGCTACCCGTAAAAGTTCAGATCAGGAGCAGGTCACCCAAATCTATAAACCCCGACCGATCCATTTGGTCGCAAGATCTGTTATCGTTCATGTTTAAAATCGTTCACTGCGCTCGCAGCACTGAAGGGCACTCACTGGAGGGAGGGGACGATGCCGGAGGGATGCCTCTCGAGGTCCACGGGCTGCGCCCCGTTCACCGCCGGGCGTCCATCTCCACCTCCACCCGCCCACGCTCCACACGCACCCCCGCTAGTCCCCATCCCCATCCCCGCCGCGGCCATGACCCGAGCTGATCCCAGTAGAGTGAGGATTCGGAGAGGGGATGGATTTCAAACGAGACCGCTTATATACGGAGGCGTGCGGGCGGGAGGTTTGGGCGGTGGCAGGTGGCGGCGGATCAAGGAGAACGGGTTAGGGTTTGGTCGCGATGGAGAGAGGGGGGATTTTATACGGGGAAGGGGATGCGGGTCTCGGGTATATATAGACGCGGTGGGGTCAGTCGAGTCCGGGTCCGTCGCGCCCGGGAAGGAGTATAAGTCAGTTGCGCCAACAGTACGGGTTTGGGTTAATGACCCGGCCCGGAAACAGGGCTCCATGGTCCATGGAGCAGGACAGCTGGAGTGGTCATGGGACGACACCTGTCTGCGGTTTCTCTTGCGCGATCAATCCATGAAGGCAGTGCTGGAGAAAAGGAGGTGCATTAAGGCATGTACAACCCAGATACGAAGTCTGTCTCTTAATTAATGATACAGACAGATGAACAAACATGTCATACAATCAAAAAACTATCTTATTATCTACAGGCAATTTAATATTACTCATGTAACTAAAGATCAACTATAAATAAATTTATGTACACTATTGTGTGGCCGTTTGATAGAAAATATATCAAGCATAAAAATAAAAGCTATGTGGACCGTACACATTCACGTTCATAAAAAATATTTAGTAACCTCACCTCTCTTTCATCCTCTATTTACCATGTCTTAGAATATATTCACTTGAATTCTGAATTGCAGCAACTTTTAAAGAATATAACGATATCTTTTGTATGTTTCTAAATGAACCAAAAAAAAAAGGCACACGTACAACTGTTGGAAACGTATGTTTTTGCATTTTGAATGAACATTAGAGACGTATGTTAAAGCCAATCATTCACACGATACATGCGACTCAAGACAAACACAAGAGCTATCTTGCAATAATCTAACACACCGTACTACCATTCCCTCACTAAAAAAAAGCATTGTACTACCCTACGAGGAGTAGTACGTATGCGTAGAGATGTCTTAATCTTTTTTTTTGAAAAAAATTCTCTCTATGGCCTCAAAACAAATGCAGTTGCTTTCTATGGCCCTCGCGAAATTGAACTTCCCTACGAGGCCCAAAACTAATATTCTGTTCCCTCCATGACCCTTCCGTTAGTTTTAGGACTTAATGGTGTTAACTAGAAGGTAAAAGTACCATTTTATCTCTTTTTTTTTAAATGAACTTCAGTTACGTTTAAAAAATTATGTGAATGTGAGTATTAATTGATTGGTGCATTGCGTTTGAATTTGTATATCATGGCCTGTTTTTTCAAAATGAGCATTATTTTCATACTATAATTTCATAATTGGACAAAGCGCTTTTTATCTGCACACAAAAGTGATTTGTACAAGATGGACAAACATATTACAATTGGATTATCTTTGACGAAAGCAAAGTTTCACAAGTGTATAGATACACAGTGTTTGATAAAATTTTGACGACGAGTATTCAAGTCTAGAGCTACTAGTATTAAAATATAGTGTGCTACTCTGAAAGAAAAGCAGAAGGCTAGCAAGCAATGTCATGAAGCTTAGAGCACTAAAGCACGTGAAGCTGGCCAACACGCATGACTACGCTAAGAAACATAGCGGGCCAGTACATGCGTATCTATAATATCTATATGAGTCATGTCCACTATTTTTCTAAAGCTCAACTCTCATGCAGCCACATCATCCTTATTATATACACCGTTGGATCCTAGCCTCTTAGTTTCATCTGTTCGTCCACCCTTTCACCTTGCATTTTCTACTCCACTACAAATTGTTCATTGACTCCACCAATGTACATGTAAAAACTGCCACAATGCATGGAATAAATTGCGGCCAACAGTTCTCGTGAGTCTTTTCATTTTTCTTTTTCCGAATTGTGTTTCGACTGTCGCGTGAGTTGAGATGAGACATGAGAGAGGGATGAATCGTCATTTCACATTGTTTAGAAGGGATTTTTCACGGTGGAAGTAGAAGTAACAGAAGGTCATGGAAGGAACTGAAAAATTATTTTAGGCCTCACAAGGAAGTTCAATTTCGAAAGGGTCATAGAAGGCAACGATATTTGGTTTGAGGCTATAGAGAGAAAATTTTTTTCATCTCCATAAAATGATTTGTGAACTTTGGGGGTGTTTGATTTCTTTGCACTAACCGACACGAATTGCATAACCGCTTTGGCAAAGGTTGGTAATGGGACTAAGGAGACAAACCGTTTGGACTTTCGAGAAACCTTGCTTTGGCTGAGGAGCAAAAACGATTGCGAAATTGAGTTATGAGCCTATGAGCTTTTCCTATTCCTACCAAAACGTAGCCCTCCAAAGTTCTAAATTTGACCAAGCCGCAGATACCGGGAGCCACTGATTTTACAAAAACCATCAAATTTCATCAAATATTCAAATATATTTGAAGTTTAAATTCAAAAATTGGTTATCGGTGTGAACCGGGCCGGTTTCCATGACAAACAGTCTGATTTTGACCCATTTTTGCTTTCCCTACTGGCCCCTTCTACAAAGAAAGAAAGAAAGAAAGAAAGAAAGAAAGAAAGAATCCCCCTCAATAGGAAAGAAAGACGACCTTAGCAAAAATACCAAACATGCCCTTTTATATTCACATAAAACTGATTAATAATGGTCCATTGAACTGAGCTGAAATTTGAAACATGATTCAAAGGCACTATCATGGAAGCAAACACAAAAGGTAAAACGCAGGCTACCATGAAAGGTCATTTATACATATGATGTAGTGGCCAAACAACAAAGAAATCGAATGGGAAAAGGATGGGAAAAAAAGGACGGATAAAATTATTGTCAGAATGCCCGCAATAATATAAAAAGTAAAATGTCAGAAGTGGGATTTGAACCCACGCCCTCGTTAGAGGACCAGAACTTGAGTCTGGCGCCTTAGACCACTCGGCCATCCTGACCAGTTATTATTTTGTTTGCTTATAGTCTTTATATACATTCCTTTTCTGGGTTTGCCGAGCGATCGGGATTTGATCTCCAGATAGCCTCGCATTGTAGAGGGAACGGCCAAACAACAACGAGAGGTTCACATTGCAATCTGAAGCCTTACCCCGT
This sequence comes from Eragrostis tef, assembly GCA_000970635.1. NCBI lineage: Eukaryota > Viridiplantae > Streptophyta > Magnoliopsida > Poales > Poaceae > Eragrostis > Eragrostis tef. Next base: position 44,985 of record LAPY01000736.1, read on the forward strand.
GGCCGCAAACAAAGCACGCCGCAGCATAGTTAGACCAAATCATCCGTACACATCGACCATTGCCACGCGAGTCAAAGGCTGTTACTTTCGCTGGATGCATGGTTGGCAGACTGAGCTGGACCTGGTCCAGGTGCCGCCAGTGGCGGAGCTGAGATTGCTCAGCTGGGCATTCATTTTTCAATACTTTTGAGAATGAGTATTCAGTTTTAGCTCAAATCCCTATATTTTTTAAGATTATTACATTTAGCCTATGTTTAGAATTTTTGGGCATTCATATGAATGCCATGAATCATAGCCATCTCTGCCAGTGGGTGCTGCTCAGTCTGTTAAGCCTCCTAGACGCAGATGCACCTTGATAGAAGAACCTATGCTTACTCTGTTTTAGAGTGTTTCAGATTCAGTTCAGTTATAATAAGCATTTCAATCCATCACGTTCTAATCGGCCTTGTATCTATTGGGCCGGTAGATAGATAGATAATAGATACTCCCTTTGTTTTTTTATTCTTGACGTCCGGACCAATGGCGAAGCCACGTTGAGGTTCCCTGGTGCCATAACTCAAACTTTCATCACTAGAGTGTTGAATTTTGACCATTATGACACCAGGTTTATCTTCTAATTTGTGCATTTGGCAACACCTTTTGGCTTATTCTAGCTTCACCCTTGGTCCGGACAGGAATGCTTAGCTCATTTCTAGTGCAAACTCCGGTCGGTAGCGTGTCAACAATTCCCGAACGGAGGGAGTAGATGAGAGAGAGAGAGAGAGAGCGCTTTAGATCGAGCCCGTTTGGTACAGATTTTAGAGGGGATTTTGAATTCTGTTTTGTAAAAGTTGTGCCAAAGAGAGGTATGCTCTTGGGCTACGATGTTCTACTGAGCTTAACCTGCCTAAGAAACGATGCCTGTCGTATAACTGCTATGGTTGTTGTGAAAAGTTGTTGAATATTTTACTTCAACTACAGAGCATTAGATATCAAGTCTTGCCTACATTGTTAACTACGTTAAGTGTTCTTTTTTTTAGAGAAACTACGCCATCCTTCGCCACAAAAAAAAAGTTGTTTAACACGGCAAATCTGTAATCTTTTTAGACAAACTCCAAACACAATCGTTGATCCAGTAACGATGGCAATGGGAACGAGCACCTGCTTCAGGAGAACGCGAGCATGTTACTATCCATTGTCAGGCATCCGTGTGTGCGAGAATCCTTAAAATCCTTCATGATATAATGATGTTTTTGCAAGATAACGGAAACATGATTTATAGTGGTGTTGGCCAACGAGCTCGACCACCAGATATCATTACTCCGAGTGAAATAGACAATGTCTGCAGTTGGCCACGTCATTTACACTACCATTGTTTTCTGATTGTGTTCTCTAACCAAACACTATCTTAATAAGTTATTAGGCATCCACAAATGCAACAGGTTCAGCATGGACCATGGACTCTGCTGGTACCATCTTTTTCATTTCCAGGACTGGCCAAGGAAGGGGTTGGTGATGATAAAGAAAGTGCCTGTTAGGCAAGGACACGCTGCACGTAAAACAAAAGAACATGGCAGAGCGGCCGGCTGCTTGTCAAAGAGCTTCTAGAAGGCGCACTCACCAACCAGTAATCCAGTATCCTCTGGCTTGTCCCAAACAAAGTGTAATTTCCTTTGAGGGAAAAGGCCAAAATAAAGTGGTGAAATGGAGCATTTGTGCCGTACTCGCTATAATGCATCTTTTCTTTTTTAATCTGGACTCGAGCTTTTCTGTTAAAGAAGCTCGGTTCCACTTCTATGGTCCATGATGACATGCTTACATCTCGATAACTCCAATTGAATCCTCTGAATAAATTTTTTAGCTTAATTATTATTTTTGAGTAACCCCCAATTGTTATCCTTCATCCCCTTCGCAAAAAAATAACATAATTTGTTATGACTTGTCGCAAACTTCGTTTTTCTGCTGTTCATGTGGTTTGCCTAGTCCTTTATCTAAAAATGTGGTTTGCCTATTTCAATTAGTTTCAACCTCAACCGCAAGTCCGTTGTTGCATATGAGCTGCAGTTTTTCATTGGTCTGCCGGTCAGTACATGCCATCAGAACCGACGCAGGCCAATGATCCAATTGGATCAACGCATACGTTCGGCATTGGATCACAGTGTACCTTGAACAAAGATCAAACACAATTGGTTATTGTTTGTTGTTGATTACGGCTCCATGTGTAAGAGTGGAGATGGGGGTCCGGTTTTTTTTTTTTTGGCCTGCATACACAGGTAGGCCCCATACGCTTGTTTGTTGTTGATTTATATGTTGTGGCATTATGTTCTATTTTCTATGCAACTTTTCTTGATGAATTTCGCTAACAACAGTATCCGCGATACTCATTTTTCATGCAACTACTCGAATGCCCACACAAACATTATTTATGTGTATGTTACATGTATGGCTGCACCATATGTAAACTAATCAAATTTGATATGGTTACAAGTCCAATGATGGCATGATGCTCTCTAATGTTACATGTGGTTTTCATATTTTATATCATCTCTTTCAATTTAAAAATTACAAAAAAATTTCTTGTACCCTTGGTCTCGTCATTGTATAACATACGGACCCTTTGAAAAGAAATCTATCGAATGCAAAAGAGGTGCGAGCCATTACTGCTCAATGATGCTCATTTGATCTCCCCTGTTTTGCATGAACCTAGCTCATCCAACCCAGGTAAACCGTCTCCCCTTGACCAAGCCATTTTCTCCAACGCCCTGCCACCCGCCGTGAGCTGGCACTCCCACTCCTCTCCCTCTTCTCACTCCACCCCCGCACCAACACCGCCGAATTCCGAGGTCGCCTCTCCCCTCCGCCGCCTCCCAAGATCGCATTTCTTGGGTTCCTGATCACGAAACCCCGTCTGGGGAGTCGCGAATTGTACCCTCAGATCCGCGGTTTCCTCGGAGGCGTCGCTGAATTGCCGGTTCTTTGGTGTCTGCGCAGGTTTCTCGCGAGCGGCGGGGGGGGGG
>LAPY01000736.1:64268-77828 GCA_000970635.1 Eragrostis tef
CCTCGCCCCCCTGGGGCGCCGCCACTTCGCCTTCTCCTCTGCCGAGGAGGCCGCTGCCGAGCGCCGGCGCCGCAAGCGCCGCCTCCGCATCGAGCCACCGCTCCACGCCCTCCGCCGCGACCCGCCGCCCCCGCGGGATCCGAGCGCGCCCCGCCTCCCCGACACCACCTCCGCGCTCGTCGGCCCGCGCCTCAGCCTCCACAACCGCGTCCAGTCCCTCATCCGCTCCGGAGACCTCGACGGCGCCTCCGCGACCGCCCGCGCCGCCGTCACCTCCCGCGTGCGGCCCACAGTCTTCACCTGCAACGCCGTGGCCGCGGCCATGGTCCGCAACGCCCGCCACGAAGACGCCGTCGAGCTCTTCGATTTCTTCTTCAAGCGCTCCAACATCGTCCCCAACATCGTCTCCTACAACACCCTCATCCTCGCCCACGTTGAGGTCGGCCGCGTGGACACCGCGATGGAGGTCTACCGCGACATACTGGCCTCCGCGCCCTTCTCACCCTCCGCCGTCTCCTACCGCCACCTCACCAAGGGCCTCGTCGCCGCCGGCCGCATCGGCGACGCCCTTGACCTCCTCCGCGAGATGCTCAGCCGAGGCGCTGGCGCCGACTCCCTCGTCTACAACAACCTCATCGCCGGGTACATCGAGCTTGACGATTGGAACAAGGCCTTCGAGCTCTTCAACGAGCTCAGCGAGAGGTGCCTCGTTTATGATGGTGTCGTCCACACCACGTTCATGGAGGGCTACTGGAAGCAGGGCAAGGACAAGGAGGCCATGGATAACTACCAGTCCCTGCTCGACAGGAACTTCAAGATGACGCCCGCCACCTGCAATGTTCTGCTCGAGACGCTCTTCAAGCATGACAAGCACAAGGAGGCCAATGACCTGTGGGAGACCATGATGGACAACCACACCCCGCCAAGCTTCATCGGTATCAATGCTGAGTCCTACAACGTCATGGTCAACCAGTGCTTCAAGGAGGGAAAGTTCCAGGAGGCTATTGAAGTCTTCCACCGCCAGCCCAGGAAGAACGTCCAGATGGACGTTGGTTGCTTCAACAACATCATTGGCAAGCTTTGTGAGAATGGGATGCTTGCTGAGGCAGAGAAGCTATTTGAGGAGATGGAGACCAAGTCTGTTCTTCCAGATGTGTATACCTACACTTACCTCGTTGACTCATGCTTCAAGGAAGGCCGTGTGGATGACACGATGCACGACTCATGCTTCAAGGAAGACCGTGTGGATGACACGATGCAGTACTTCTACAAAATGGCTGATGGTCGGGAGCATGGGCCAAAGTTCAATATCGGTTTTTTCAATCGCATGTTTGAGGGGCTTACGGAAGCTTGCAGAATTGATGATGCCTTAAAGGTGTACGGGAGGATGCCTGACAAGGAGATCAAACCAAACACAACCACCTTTGATATCCTTGTTAAAGCCTTATGCAAGGAAGAGAACTTGGATCGAGCACGGGACCTTGTGGTGGACATGGCAAGAGGTGGTGTTGTGCCTCCTCAAGAGTTCCGTGAGTATGTTGTTGACATTTTCAAGAATGCTGATCGCCAGGAAGAAATTGAGAAAGCTTTTGAAGAAAAGCCAGTGCCAACACGTCAGCCGAGTGTAGAATATCGCCCTTCTAAGCCACCTCAGGGGCTTCCTGGATTTGCTTCTAATCAGTCTTGGAGCAACCGTGCACCTCACCAAGGCCAACCAGGGCATGATCCTCTACAATCTCGTCCTGGCCTTGGCAGGCCCCAAGTGTTGCAGCCCGAGGGGATGCCTCCTAAACCCCACCAGCCTGTGTTTGGTAGCCCTAATCAAGTTGGAGAAACAGATTTTGGTGGCCGCTCACTTCATCAAGGGATTGGTGCACCTCAAGTCCCACAGCCTGGGTTTCGTGCTCCTGGAGGACAGGCTGGACAGTCGCCAGAATATCGTCCATGGCAACATGCAGTTGGTGCTTCTCAAGTGGAACGACCTGCTTTTAGCTCAGGTCAGCCGGGGCAAACAGGATTTGGTTACTCTCAGTCTCAGCCGCAACAGTCAGCATTTACTGCCCCTCAAAATCAGCAGCCGGCGTTTGGCACATCATCTCGTTCATGGCAGTCAGGTTTTGGTGCTCCTCAAGTGCAGCAACCTGGGTATGGTGCACCTCCATCACAGATTGCGGGTGGTTTCCCTCAGCCACCACGACCGCAATTTGGCGCTTCTCAGGGTGTACCAGGGTATGGCCAAATGGGAAATCAGCATGATCGGTCTGGACCTTCTCAGGGTGAACCGAAATTTAACTATCATGCACCGCAGCCTGGGTATGGTGCCCAGGTTCCTCAGTCAGGACATCATTCTTTCCAAGGCCAAAGCAATTTTGAGCCTCTTGGACCTCCTCAGGGTGAACCGAAATATAGCTATCATGCACCACAGCCTGGGTATGGTGCCCAGGTTCCTCAGTCAGGACATCATTCTTTCCAAGGCCAAAGCAATTTTGAGCCTCAGCATGGACATGTAGGATTTGGAGCTCAAAGAGCATCACCTGCATATGGGGCTTCCCAAAGCCAACCTTCGCATGTTGGCCCCTGGAGCCAGAGTGGTTATGGATCACCCCAAGGGCAGTGGGATCATGTTGGTCCTCAAGGGTTGCCTTCTAACTTGCCACATAACCAGACAAGTTTTGGTGTGCCACAGGGCCAAAATAATAACGAGGTTACTCATGGGCAATCAAATCTTGTTGATCGTCAAGGGCAGGCTATTGCAGGCAAAATTGGAGGCGAATCGCGGTCTGACAGTTCATACGGACAACCAAGAAATGACAATGCTTATGGTCAGCCACGTTTTGAAGCTCATAGAGTCCGACATGGAGGCTCCTATGGCTATAATCCTGGATATAGACCCACGTATGGCCAGGGGTCTGGTGCTCCACACAGTGAAGCTGAAACTGCTGCACCTGAAGGCCAACTAGAGTCTACAACTCCTGAAGACCGCCAACAAGTGGCACTGTGATCATTCAGTTTGGCCTCTCAAAGTTATTCTCTATGGAATAGTTTTAGTTTGGAATCAAAATTCTGTCACCACTATATTTGATTGTTGTGATCTTAGGTGGCAGGTATTTGACAAATTTGTTCACAGCTATAAAAGTTTAAGATTTGTTCCAATATCTATTCATAGGTGATCCGATGATCATGTGCATATATAGGTAGAATCATTATCTTGCAGTACACTTTCTTCCACAAATTTTATTATCTGGTTCTGGACTGAGCCGAGATACTTGACTCAAATGAACATGAGGGAAATAGCTTTGAGCCGTCAGTGTTGCATGACTATTTATTGAGATTTGACACATTATAGATTCCTTTATCAAATTCGACACATGTTCCAACAGGTTGCGGATTCATATTTCTTCTGATTTCTTTAGCTCCATGTGAAAACTAATGTAAAAATAATGTCTTTGTTCCCCCCTGTTGCCCTGATTAGTATAAAAAACACTTGGTACAGTGAACTGGATGGACGAATCAGCTCTAGAGTACACATCATTCCCATATTCCAATGCTTTGGGTTACATTTGTTCCTGTTAATTCTGATCAGGCCTTTCTCAGCTATTTGCTAGCCTTTCGTTTGAGGAAAACTTATATACATTACCTTCAATGTAAGACCCAGAACATTGCCGGAATATAGCATATATTAGCAAGAGATAAGAAAAAAAAATTCAATTCCAACTGAAAATGTTGGTCTTACCGGCCAACCAATGAAAATATTTTGCTTCCAGTACTTGTCAACGAATATGTTTTGGACTCAGATGGAAGGCGAACGTAGTTTGTTTATTGGATGTTTCTGTGATTATCATTTCTCTTTATCTTTTTTCAGCTAATGCAAGTCTTAAAACATCGATTTTGAGCTTTGTTCTGGTGCTGCCTGTTGGTTTTCAGACCCAACAGAGAAAAGTTACCAATATGTGCTGGCAATGTAATACTACCAATCTGGCAGGTGTTGGTGCAGTTTTGAATCTCTTGATTGCATTATAAGCTAGCCAAAGGAAGCATTCAATTTCAGGGGCGGGGGATTCTGGAAAATTCGTCGTAGGAGGAATGATTCGGTCACAAAAATTTCAGGTTCAGCTTTGTCTTTGCTAATGCTTTCATAGTAAAATGCAAGATTCGGTCACAAAAATTTCAGGTTCAGCTTTGTCTTTGCTAATGCTTTCATAGTAAAATGCAAGATTCGGTCACAAAAATTTCAGGTTCAGCTTTGTCTTTGCTAATGCTTTCATAGTAAAATGCAAGATTCGGTCACAAAAATTTCAGGTTCAGCTTTGTCTTTGCTAATGCTTTCATAGTAAAATGCAAGATTCGGTCACAAAAATTTCAGGTTCAGCTTTGTCTTTGCTAATGCTTTCATAGTAAAATGCAAGATTCGGTCACAAAAATTTCAGGTTCAGCTTTGTCTTTGCTAATGCTTTCATAGTAAAATGCAAGAGTGATTCAGTCACAAAAATTTCAGGTTCAGCTTTGTATTTGCTATTTTTTTCATAGTTAAATGCAATATGCCTACCAGGGTGAGCATGGATTAAGGGTGTGTTTGGTACGGCTCAAGATTGACCAAAAATCAGAAACATTTCAGTTTTTACTCAAAAAATTTTTGAAAGGATTTTTACTCAAAAATTGATTGGCTAGTTGTCTAGTTTCAGTTTCATCAAAGAGAGGAGGATTAAAATGACCCATTTACCCTTAGTTTAAAAGATGTGTCATTGCAGAATGCATGCCATAGTTATTTTTAAAAAAGAAAAAGAAAAAGAATTTTATTTGATGGGCATGCTAGGCCCAGCAGTCCACCAGCATGTTGTACAGCTAGGCCCAGCCAACTCACCAGCGTTGTCTTGTTCATCTTCTCTCACTAAGTAGACGCCTAACGTGAGAATACAGAGGAGAGAGAGAAAGGTGGAGGCATGCATTTTTGAGAACTAATCGTAGGAGAAGATTTGGGGAAAATGACCTAGGGATCAAGATCAACCCATTTTTGAGTTTGAATTTGAAGCAAAAGTTAGTGCGAGGCTCAATCCGGCGGCTGTGACGGAGGAACGGGTTCGACCATAGAAGGGCAAAGGAGTAATCAGGACGTTAAATGTGATGGCTGCACGAGGTGGGCTTACACGAGGCAACCATCTTCATGAAATGATACCAGTTAAGCCATAATTAGTTGGCAACGTCATACATGGAACTACAGCAACTTTTGTAATTTTATTTGGCATGCATGATTTATTGTATAACTGTAGTCATGTTATGGAACAACGAAATAGCAAAGTTTCATTCAGAGAATCTTCTGTGAGTTTGAACGCAGCTCATACAAGTTTTTGATCTATCTGCAAGATCAAAAGAAAAGGCCTGCTCACATGGAAACTGCAAACTTGCATTAACACCGATAAGTAACTGCTGGTCAGGTGCATCGTGCATCCCTCAAAAGAAAAGGCCTGCTCATCAGGTGTCATTTAGCGTAGCCAGTGGCGCAGCATCATCGTAATTCTTTTACAAGAAATCCCTTCCAATTTTTTTTTCCCATATGGAGACCGTCAGTTTTATCACAGAAATCCCTACCTATGGTCATCTTCAGTTGTTGCATTTCAGTTACTGCAATCCTGAGATACAGGAGATGTAATCATATATTATATCAATGCAGATATCATTGCAGGATTTGGACACAATTTTTTTTTCAGCTCAAATATGAAACTACATCCAGACCAATCTCATCTGAAAACCCCCCAAAACACATCCAGATCAATAGCTGCGCCCCCAGTACGACCACTTCTTCGCAGGCTTTCCAGAAGCAAAGCACAAGGTACCTGAATTTTGGCACATAACACAGGTCAGGGTGGCATGCTTGGAAAACAACGTTGTGAGAATTGTAGCATGAGCGCCAAAAGAAATTTGCCACCAGGGCATAGTGGCGTGGAGCCTACTCTAACCTTCTGGAAGTTCTGGCTGGTCAAATGGAGTACACAATGTTTTGGCAGCTCCAAGTTCTCCTTTAGTCCGAGCCTTCACCTCTTTCTCTACTTCCTGCATATAAACAAGAAATTTTGAGATATACACATCCAGACAGAAGTGTATAGTAGATATCAAGTCATGCACTTTCAATATGGGAACTGCAGTCCTTTAGAGTGGAAGGAAAGTTTTATATCTTCAGTCATTTACGTTCCTAATTACATCTAGCTATCACAATACTGAATCAACCAGACTCGCAGGTAAATACCCCTCTTTGATATTCAGGTCGTCATTTTAATTTTTAACCATTTTCAAATGCTTAATATTTCTGTACTAAGTCTATTACTTCAGATGATGACTATCAGGTGAAACTTTTAGAAACACCTACCTATATTTCTCACATCCCCACTTCCACTTTACAGTTAGCAGTATACTCCTTCCGTTTTTTAATTGATGACGCCCATTAGCTCAAATTTGAGCTAATGGGCGTCAATAAAAAAAAAGAACAGAGGGAGTATGGTAGGAAAAGTTTACATTGCATGTTTGATACAAATAAGTGTAACACTTAATTATGGCTGTTAAATTTTCTGCAGCTTTAAGGAAAAGACTCGGCCTAGGAGGAGAACTGAAAAATAAGTTATCGTAGCAAAGGTCTCCAACTACCTCTTCATCACACCAAGGAGCCAAGATTAATTTTTTGTTATTCAAAGAGGTAATGAATTCATCCCAAGTCTTGATGACTTCAATGCAGGCATCTCTCTTTTTCTTGGCTGTATTGAACAGGTTTTCTTGAATTCCATCTAGTAAAGCTCTAACTTCCTCAACCAAATTGTTCACAGGAATATCAACCTTTGCACCATTGTCTCGCCTGACCATGCGCACCTGAAAATAAGATTTTATTTTTCTCTTACCATAATTAAAGTCTGAAACATAACAAACTGAACATAGCAACGATAGTCCAATCATTGTTGCCCCATGCAAATATCCAAAATAGAGCACATTCCAGAGACTGGAAAAGATTATCAAATCCTAGGAGCAATCATTTTTTAAGGAATGTCTGGGAGCAACCATCATCTTTCTACAAGAAAAGATAAATCTATTTGTAAAATATGCATTTACATTCGATTATGTAGCAATCCCATAGACAATCATGAAACAAAGTTCCAGCATCATGAAACTATGCACCCATTAATTAAGTAAAATTAAGTCAAGAAAACAACAGCATAATCATACGCTTCAAGGACAGACTGAATAATGCACTAAAAATAATCCAGTCCTTCAAAAATTCCTTTCCTTTATAACTTCCGTCCAACTTTGGGTTCCTTTAATTTTCACATTGATCATCCACTAATAAAGTTGTTTATACCTAATAAATATATGAAATACTGTTAATTACTGTAAATAGTCCAAGAGAATCAACATGAGTACTTTATGTGCCAAAACAGTTTGTGTGCTCATGAGGCTACAAATTGTGATCACCTGTATACATTAATTTTTAAATGAATGGAAACAACTGAATAATCTGTACCTGTTTGTTTGCCAGGTCCTTTGGGCCTATCTCAATTCTCAAAGGAACACCTTTCATTTCCCAGTGAGAATACTTCCAACCTGGCGAGTAATTTTCACGGGTGTCCAAGTCCGCTCGAATCCCAGATTGATTTAGGGTGTAGACAGTTGATTCACATGCTCCCTTTATGGCAGTTGTGTCAGCATCCTTGTAAGGCACCGGAATAACAATTACCTGGATTGGTGCCACCCTTGGCGGGAGTACCAAGCCCTTGTCATCGCCGTGTGTCATCACCATCACCCCAACCTGCAAGAAGAGAACAAGTGCTACTATTAGAAATGCAAAAGGTATTTGTATTGAACACAATGTAACTGAAAATCCTGGCCACACGACCAATTTTAAAGGAATGATGATGTTTTGGAGATTGCGTATGCTACTACTAGCAATACTTAAGAAGTTTAATGCGAATCACGCCATTCCATTGCTGAAAAGGAAATTTAAGACTTACTGAGCGTGTTGTGTAAGCCCAAGAGTTCTGCCACACCATTTCCCTTGAACCCTTCTCATTCTCAAATGTGATGTCAAACATCTTGGCAAAATTTTGACCAAGACAATGCGAGGTAGCACCTTGTATGCCACGCCCAGTGTTCGGAATGAAGGCCTGTTAAAATTAAATTTAAAAGGCAGCATAAAAATAGAGGATACTGTCTTCTCATCATAAGGATAGTTTAGGAAAGGCTTCAGCAGGAATGCAACCAATGTTTTCATATCAACACCTCAACACTTGTGGTATAAAGTCCACCGGCAAATTTTTCCATCTCACTTTTCCTCCCTTTGGACACTGGAACCGCCAAAATTTCTTCATATATCCTTCTGTAGAGTTCCAATACATGGAGAACCTATGAAATTGACATGAATTAGAATAAATGATCAGCCGTTCTTTTATTATCATGAAACTATTGTATCACCCTATGGCACATGATAAAAACTGAATCAAAATGTTTCTACGATGAACAACTTACCAATATAAATATATGAAACTTCATATTTCTCAAAAACAAGGATACAAGTTTTTAATACTATATATAGCATGTCAATTATCCTGGTATGAAAACACTTATCCAAACGCACAATTCATATCTTCTCACCTCACATGCTACGTTAGGCTAGTTGATGCTTACTAATCAGATCTTCTCATTTTAATAGTTGGCAAAGCCAACTCAATAAACTATACAACAGGAAACCTAAGGCCCCAATACTACTAGTACATAATTATATAAAGGTGTGTAATAAGTAATTCCCACCTCTTCATCTGCCTCTTCTTTAGTAGCAAAAGCTGTATGCCCTTCTTGCCAAAGAAATTCACGGCTCCTAAACAGAATAATTGCAGATATTTAGTCCTTATTTCTGTCAGGAAAATACCCTGCAGAGATTATAAACAATCATGCAATTTCCCATGAGGAAGCATTACATTTTCTTAAAATTGAAAAAAAAGTGAAGTAATAGGTTCAACTTAATGAACATCAGATAGCTAATATGTAATGAAGGAGACAGACAGTCCTGAGAAAAGATAAGGAACCAACGGATACCATACAGGAACACCACATGGAACATGTAAAATACTCCGTGAAAATTTTGATGTCGAGTGTAAACTCATAAGTTTATGAAAGTTTTTATCATCAGATCTTCCGTATACCATTTGATTCAATATGACAAATAACAATGCGGGTATTACTTAGTAGAGCTATTTCATTATTTCTATGTAAGAAAGGAAATATGAGTTCCTTTGATCTTTCAAATAAATACAAGAGGCAGTATCTAGACGTTTTCTTAATGGCAACGCATGCCTTTGAAAGATTCTGTTACCATGCAAGCACTCAGGTATGGTAATAAGACAATGATGAGAGATATTGCAGCCACATGAGGAAGCAAGGCTGACAGGGAGAAGTGCATGACCACATGTGAGAGGCAAGCAAAGAACAACTACCTTATGAAAGGAGTAGGATTGCTAAACTCCCATCTAACAACATTACACCACTGGTTACACTTCAAGGGTAAGTCACGGTGGCTTCGTATCCATTTCGAGAAGTATGGATACATGACAGTCTCACTTGTGGGACGGATTGCAATTGGAGCTTCCAGATCAGATTTCCCTGATTTAGTAACCCAAGCTACCTGCAAGAATAAAAACAAAAAAGCTACTTTTTATCCCTACTCTGCATAACTGGGCATGTGACTATCAAAAATATAGTAATAATGTATCAATTGATGAAATGCACAGATTATAAAGAATTTGGCAGGTAGCAGTCCATGAAATTTAACTAATGAGTAGATTTCTCAAGGCGTCAACTGCATGTCTACATCATACGGGGAAAAAAAAATATCCCGTAAAAGATGACAAACGGTGCCAGCTACCATGAACTATGCCCGGTCTTCTTAGGGCTGTAAGTTGAGACACGGCAGACAACCCCCGTCACAACACCTAGAAACATACAAGTCAAGGCAGAGCAACACCATTTAACATGAGAAATAGAAAACAGAGCAGAGCATAGGAAAGAAAGGGAATAGAAGGGCAATGGACACGGCAGAGCCTGCCCCAATCTATCAGCCAGCCCATACCCTTCCCTCCCGCATCATACGTAACTCTATTCATGAAGTCATTGAATTTTTTATTTTGCATTATCAATCAAAACAAAATTTTCCTATGTACAACACAGGATGGGAGAGTTTATTCAGTCAATTTTTTCACAGATATAAAAGAATCGTGATTCAGGTACAGTTGTATCCAAACCCGACAGTAGACATGCATAAAACAGAGAGATGTAGCGATTGAAAGCAAATAGTAGGACACTTAAATATACTGGAAGATACGAATTTATAGTTTTCCTCAGAAATTCATTGAAACAATCAGAGCCAAGCACTGAAAAAAGCACTGTGGGGAACTCCCTCACAGTTTTGCATCACACACGCGCACGCGCACACATGTGATAATTTTCCAATCAAAGTGACAGAAAAAAGGAAACTATTTGAAGACTTCTGTAAGCTATATTCCTTGAAAGTTTTCTAATTTGATGAGCGGCTATCCGCCAAAAGAAGCAACTCCAATAGTTGGGTAGGCTGAATAAAACAACTAAACAAATATCCTAAGTAGGAAGAGACTGAAATGGAGACCAGGAGATGTAAAAGACAAGAGTTAAAGGCACACCTCAGGTGCAAAACCCTCAATGTGGTCCTTCTCCTTCTGTAAAACATTCTCAGTAACAAACAAAGGGAAATAATATGGTTTCACCTTCATCTTTTTTAGTTCTGCGTCAAAGAATTCCTGCACAAAATCATACCCAAAGTAATAGGGTTACAATAGCGTCAAAGAATAAGCTACATATATGAACCAACTTCTGCGTTAAAGAATTCCTGCACCAAATCATACCAAAAGGAATATGGTTACAATAATGTCACTATGCCTTTGTAGATTACATATGTAATAAAGAAACATCAAGGCCCCTGATGCTAAAAACATGACTTAGGGTTGCAATTTTGTTTATAGAAAATGCCTACCAACAACCAGATGCAATAACCAGTTTCAAATAAGACAAGCACATCTATGTTGAAATAAAAATGAAATAATTTGATCTAAGAGTCAGAGAGGATCATGACTCAAATATAAAATGATGATTACTGCAAGTTTCAAATAGTGGCAGATGAAAAGGTAAGGGGAGAAAGTCCATTTTATAACCATCAACTACAGCAACAATTCAATCTCGCAATACACTAAGCACCCTACCATGCTCTCAAACGAAATAGAGGTGGTTTTCGCTGAAATGGAATCCTATTTGGCAGTATAGTATGATGTGGCATCCCAATCAGCTATAAACAATGGATACAAATAACCAAAAATGAGAGGGCAAATAACGAAAAATAAAATGGGCCCACACAACATTACCATATATTTCTAAAATGCATGGACGAGAGTTAAGGACTAGAGTCTGACAAATGGAACTCATGCAATTGAAATAATTGATTGTAATATAATCCACGTAGATGCAACGCCATGTCAAAACGATCCAACTATGGGACCAATGGTTTGAGGGAGGCATGCAACCTGGTTTGATAGTTAAGGATTGTGCTGTTGACAGTTCTAGAATCGCATATTAGAAAGGCGCACAAAAACCGTTGAAGGTCTGAGATGGGCTAGCTCAAAGGAAATGATGGGGGGGAAAGATAGACCTGAAACTTGGAATGTTCAAGACAATACAAGGATTCAGTTTCAAGAAACATGAGGTGGATTTGAGTATTCTTTAGCATCAGAGATACTTGCTAATAGAATTGGTAACAGAGAATACTTATGTCTCAAATGCATAGAGAAGGAAAACACTAATGATCCGTGAAATAGATCTTCAGTAGTTGAATTTCAGCTGGTGTAGAAAACACTTACTTTCATCAAGTCATAAATTTCCATAGCCCATGGCCTCAAGATATAACAACCAGAAATGTCATAGTACTCAATCATTTCACTGTTCACGACAACCTGAAGGAACAAACAAAGAGACAACAGAACAAGCAGTTAGCACGTAGCTAGAATGAAGTATGCAATAGCATGAATTAAACCCTAGAAGTTTGCATTTTTTTCCCCAAAAGCACCCGTCTAGCACACAGCAAATCCTTGAGAGTTTTCTTCTCCAAGATCAGACAAATGGAGGGATCAAACAAAGAACAGTTTGGATATGGTGACAAATGACATTACTCCAGGAATACATCTTTACTAAGAGTATCACTTTGTGAAGATTCTTTGAACTAGCTGCTACATGAAGTATATGAAACGAATAAGTAATTCCTGAAAATAATGAGACACAAAACTGAATCATCCTGTTTTCATTAGCTACACATGAACCAACCAACTGATCAGTAGTTTTAAAACGGTTATACAGCAGTACTAACCAGAACCACCAGCATCGTGAATAAAATCAGCAGTACATGTTTCTAACAGCGCAATCTGTGAAGCAATACAACACCAAAGTTCATCCGCAGCCACCATACCTAATCCTACCAATCACCAATGTAGGTTTTTTATCACCAGCAGCTCCGAATTTCGAACCTCACAAATATAGAACAGCATGTCGCGCAAACATTAAACCCAAGAAATTCACCCGAATCTGCAACTAAACCTCGCCAGAACAGCTCAAAAGACGGACACCCACCTCAGAGAACCACTCCCCGAAGTTTTCGTCCTTCTTGTACGCCATCCCCAGCTTGGTCTCCTTCTTCACCTCCTTCTTCTTCTTCCCTGCAACCCATAGCCAAACTCAAATCCAAACCACGTCATCATACAATGCACGAATAAGACGACGGCGAAGGGTAAGGTCGCACCACCGCCGCCCTTGCCGGTCGACATGACGGACCCGGTGCCTAGTCAAGCGGCTCTGCGCCGGTATCTTGGAGCAGGGAGGCGGCGGCGCAGGCGAGGGGGTTTAGCGGTGGCGGCGGTAGGGCGGAAGGGGTCCCCTGTGGCGCTGGTGCGTGGCGGCGGCGACGGTGGCGTCCTTGGGCGCTGTCAGACCTATCTCACGAGTCACGAGCAGAGCAAACCATCAAAAACCAACAAGTGAGTGAAGATCGGACGGCTCACAGATACTGCTTCACCCTTATCGGACGGCCTCTGTTCCTTTTTTATTTACTAGCAATTTGCCTTTGCTACGGGAACAAAACAAATTGCATATACAGGGGTTATATGTCAAGGGAATTGCACATATCTACAAATTTGTTACAAGTATTTCTTAAATGGGTGTAACACATATAACTTATCTCACCCACCCACCATATGATTCAAATAAGTAATACAGTATCAGCAAGAGGCTGACATTATTTAAATATTAGGAAATTTAAATCTCAGAGCAAGCGAGGAAAGTTTGTCTAAATATATATAAATTACTAACTCCAAGCGAAAAGAGTTTAATTACCAACTAATTATAATTATCTTGCATGGATCCCTTGTAGTAGAGGTAGCAAAATTAACAAACAAACAGGGGCCTATATACTGATCAAATTGTGCGATGGTGGTATCATTCATAACTATATATATATAT
>LAPY01000736.1:126164-136434 GCA_000970635.1 Eragrostis tef
CCAACAAAATTACTAAGCTGCAAGCTACACAAAACAGCAGAGGAACCAAACAATCAATACTCATGAACTGCATATTGAAGCTGAGGAGCACATGCAAATGGGTAAAAATCATGCAGAAAATATATGGAAAAAAAAGGTAGCAACAAGCTTGCCTAAATAAAAATTCAAATATATTATTGAAGCTGAAGAGCACAAGCAAATGGGAAAAAAATGGGCAGCAAATAGTTAGCAACAGGCATGATGCGCACGTAAGACACAAGATGACCAAGTGTACGGATCAACACGCGTAAAAATGTTTAACAAATAAGGCATGAATCATACTATAGAATCTATAAAATCATCACTAAACTAGGCAAGAAGAAACTAACAAAATGTTGCATAGCGTTGTAGAACATAATCCATATCGCAAATGATTAAACGCTACTCCCTCCGTCCCACAACAAATGACATCCTAGAAAATTTCAGACGGATCAAGAGTAGAGAAAAATGACCCCGGTACCCCTAATTATTACTGATAACATGCCTTTTAGTTGCGCTTGCCTGCCTTTTAATGATATGTACCAAATCAGCTTTCCAGAAATACCAGAAATTGGCTACAATGTCATTTGTTTTGGGACAAAATTTAAACGCTTCGATGCCATTTGTTGTGGGACGGAGGGAGTACATGCTAGGGCCCTGTTGGGCACAGCTGCTGCTTGTTAATAAAATGCTTATTTAAAAAGCTGGTGAATCAGCATAACCAATAAGCCGCTGAAAAATCCTTGTGTTTAGCACAGCTTCCGTTCATTTGTGTGAATAAGTTATGCCAAAGAGGGCCTAGAAGGCTAGCCAACCCTAAGTCTCACGATTACACAAACTAAGAGCATCTCCAGCAGCATTGCCAAACTGGATTGTTATACCTAAAAACTGCCAAAAAGCCTAAAATCTGTCAAAAAACTGTTCCAGCAGATGACCTATATGGATTGCTATACCTAAAATTTTTAGGCTATAGCCTAAATTTCTCTCTCCTTGACTCAAATATAGCAACAAGCTACTGGATTGCTAAAACACGCGACGCGTGCGCGCGAAACGCCAACCGCCCCGCGCACGACATTTCCTCTCACCCACCCCTCTGTTCGCGCCAAAGCTCGTCGCCCGCCCCTTCCGAATCCGGCCGCCGTCGCTTCCATAGACGGCCCCGACGAGGTGTCCACGCCGCCGCCTGCTCCCGTCCGCGCTCCCTCCCCGCCCCCACCTGCCCTCTATCTCGAAAGTATTTTGCATCATTGCGTCTACCATTGATTATTTATGCAGGCAATGCTTTCCAAAATAACTGAAAAATCAAACATTTATGAGTAAGGAACTATGATAAGAGGGGGGTATGTCGTCAGCACAGAACCTTGGATGAGTGGAGTTCACCACTCTCCCCAAAAAGCCCAGCCCTTCAATAGCCTTCACAGGTGAAGGAATCGCCACATCAGTAAACTCTATGCAGGCAAATGCACACCAAATTTCTCTAGCAATTAACGGCAGAGCCGAAAAAACTCAAAGAGGGGAAGCAAACCGAAGAAGGTGACTCACTGATCTCTGGGCGCGCGGTCGTGCCAGTCGCAAGACGCACAGACCAGGGCGGCGGCCGTTTTTCGTGCGAGGTAGGGAAAAACTCGTGGAGGAGCTAAGCCCTAACCCTAGACCGGAGGCGATCCTCGCGGTCTGGATCCGATTGGCTGCGAAAAATGGTTGGGTGTACTACAAACCTCTGAGCCTGCTCCGGCGAGCTGGATCGCCGTCGGAGCGAGTAGGAAGGCAGGCGGGGTGGAGGACGGCGACTGACAAGGGTTTTGCCCTCCGCTGCAGCGTTTGCTTCGTGTTGTGCCCACGGCAAAACGACACCGAGAGGAGGCAGGCCAAGGTGCCGAAGATCTTCACTGTTTTACGGGGCTGCGGATGGGCCAAGTCCGAGAAGCCCCCACCCTTTTGTTCCTCTTGCATCCAGGCCGACCAATGTCCTTATCATTTACAGCTTACCAATAAGGCCGGCCCGTCACAATTGGCACGCAGCCCACCGAAAGTCAAAACCCGCACAAATGAAGCAGCGACGAAAGTTCCGTTGACGAACTTCCTCCAAGCTGCAACCAAACGCACTCGTGGATCAGCCCGCTCCACGATTCTGGCATTGCTGTAACCAGTGTTTTTCTAGACGCGCGTTTAATCCGTCTAGACGGCGTCTAGACATAAGACTTGAGGTTAACGTTGAGTCTAGGACCTAGTCACCACTCTAGACACACAACGCGTCTAAAACCGTCTAGACGGTCTTTGACCGTGTAGACATGCCCTCTAAACACACTCTAGACATGTTTAGATAGCCTAATGTGCGTCTGGACGATCGTCTAGACCAACAAAACATGATCGATATGGATTACTAGAAGGAGCAAATGAAAAATATCAATGGTTAACCAACGTATTTAATTAATTTATTATAAATTGGCTATTTATTTAAAATTTAGCATGCTTATTATGTTAGAACTTGTGAGAATTAGGAACTAGCAAGTGATAACTCTATTTAAATTTAACATTTGTTATTTCAATACCATATATTTGAAAAAAAATTCAAAAATAAAGCTATATATTTGGATTTTTTTTTTGATGCTATAGTGTAAAAAAGCATAGGACGTCTAATCGTCTAGACGTCGTCTAGTCCGTCTAGACGCTACTCACCAGCCCATCGTCTGTTTTCATCTAGCGTCTAGAAAAACATTGGCTGTAACTGAGTGGCATTGCTCCACAATTAATGAACAACAAAACTATCATAGTGACAGTAAGATACCCATATGGTTCAGATTACGGACAAGCATAAGTTTCAGATTACAGAACCAATAATTTGAGATGCGACCACCAAACTGAAACTATTCAACTATAAGATCAAGGCATCATTCAGCCTGAAAATACTTACGCCCTTAAAACCTGCGAGACACAATTGTTCACAACGGAATGAGGTGGACCAAATTCACTTGAATTCAGATTTGTGGAAACACAGGCAAACAGTAAGAGAATGGGCATGAGGGCTCGAGAGTTTTGTTATCCAAGAAGATTGATGCAAATCGAGACACGATCGAGGGGAGAAGACTGCATGAACCCCTGCACCGAACCTCAGAAAAGAAGTGATATTGTACTGACAAAGGAATGTGCAGAGAATCTGAAACAATCAAAGAAGCGGTGCTGTTCCAATAATTTGAGATGGAATCACCATACTGCAGGGTCAGGACACCATTCCGTCCGAAAGTACAAATCAATTTCAAAAGCTTAATCCGGACGTATAAGCTTGCGAGTGAATAAAAGGAGACGACGACCGCTAAAATCAGGCACATGGGCATCGAAAAACAAATAGCGAGGAACAAACGTTTCCATTGATTATAATGAGATGGTAGCATCAGATTGAACTACATCACACCAGGACCCCGCACACATTCCGTCGCCAGCTGCTTCCTCCGGGACCGTCTGCGTCGTATGGGCCATGGGATTGGAACCGCTTTTGGCGTGGACGCGTGGTGAGCTGACCATTGTAGCCGAGAGATGCCCAGGTCGATTCGCCTCGAATTGTGACGTATAGGCCCAGTATATCCTAGTCGACCCTCATTTTTGGATGCAAAGAGTTCATCTTGTACTTTCTTCAACGTCATTCAAAACAGAATATAGTCCTTAGGGCTTGGAGCAAAGGAGCATTCTTTCTTCGATGATTACCCGTACACGTATGCAAGTTTAATAGATTATGAAGCAAACTTACATGGTTTTGTTTGAGTCAAGTTTAGGGCAGCGTATTTACCAACAAATAAAATCCTGCAAGAAAAAAAAATTCTGAGAAATCAAAGCAATAAATCCACATTAGCTAGGAGGCATCGACGTCGTAACGCAGGAGGCATCAAGTCAAGTGGTTTCTCATGTAAGGGCAAGAGAAACCACTTCAATTCTTCCATTTCCAAAAAATATCTCCAGTCTAAATATGAATGTCAGTAGCGTGTATTCCCCTTCGCCATACTTTTTCATCCATAAATCTTGGAAAAAGTACAATTCGTCAGTTATACATCTCAACTATAAATGTTGGAACAAGTGTACAATTCATCAGTCATGCATCTCAACTACTAGTGGTATGTCGAGCTTCGATTGCCAGAAGGCGGAAAGGCCTGTCGCCTTCTCGGATTCTGGAAACTCCCCTCAGCCTCTCCCCCACCTGGTTTGTTTGATGTCCTGGGTTTATCACCAGAATCAGTGTTTATAGCCCTGGCCACCGTATTGTCTCTTCGCCTTTCAGCTTTAGGCACACCAAATGAAACATTCTTTCTAGCTTCAGCATAGTCAAAAGCCTTCAACTTGTCATTAAACTCAGGTTCCTGAGGTTTCTTCCGATTCTGCGGAAGGTTCCTTTCTTCGTTGAGTGAATGGAATTGTTTCTCACTGGCTGAGGGAACCTCTGAAGAGGAGGGCTCGGACATCTCCGTGTCTCCAGACTCACCCTGTCCATCTTCATTACGATTTTTTGGAACTTGCGGATCATCTGTTTCAACGTCCAACTGTATCACTTCTTCCAAGTGACAAGCTGGATCTCTTTGTTGGATGTTTTCTGGTTCAGAGTGCACCGGCTCTTTTACTGGAAGGCCTGCTGGAGGTTTTGCACCGCCAGAGAAATGATGATAAGGAAGTACCACGGAAGACATTATCTTGTCCACCTTACTCTTACCCTGCAAAGGACACAGACAACAAAATTCAGGGTGATTCTGACCACTACAGCATTCCTATCAAAACCTTTTACGGGAAAAATGACTTTGACGGGAAAATCAAAATACATAAAAATAATAAGCCAATGTACAGGTCCTGTTACACCAAACATGCATATATTACTCCCTATTTTAATCAACTTGGTGTACACAAGAACAGGCTTAAAAGCTTGAAGCATAGAAGTCATCCAAACTTGCCATTATTAATCTTCTAATAGTATTTCAAAATAATCACTAAAATGATTCATGGTACTATGGTAGTTGCTTCTTCCTAGATACATGATTTCAATATCTTCACTACTCAGTTATACATTCTGCTATAGAAAAATGCACACAATAAGCAATAAACACACCTGCTCACTTGAAAACCCTTGAAAAAGATTTGGCTTTCTTCCAGAAGCTGGTTTCCCTAGCAGAGTTCCGAAAGCTGTAGGCCTCTTCGATACCTGAACAGTGGCCTTTGCTACCTGGACAATGCATTAATGCAGCTGTTTAAACACAAGGCAAAAAATACAAGCAGCTACAGATGTAAAATGTTCTCTCCTTTTCTTTTTTGCCTTACTTGCCGCTGGCCACCATTGTTCAATATTTCATTATTTGCTGGTCCAGTTCCTGGGTTCTTCATTTCAGGTGTGATGCCATCTAGCTGCATATCACCAAAAGAAGCTTGGCTCGCAAAAGTTCCCGTACAGTGAGAAGCAGTACCATCACTTGTAATCACTGTGGAAACTATGGCGGGTTGTTCACTTGGACATTCATTGTTGTCAGCATCAACAGCAGAAACCAGTTCAGTGTCTTCACCACTGTGCTTCACATTTGCCACTCTTAACTGCACAAAACAGTATGTTTGTTTCAGAAGTACAGAAAACTGAATAAAATATCTCATAGGGAAGTCAAAAATAGATTAAAATAAAATCAAGCTAATAAACCTCTTCTAGCTTTCCCTTCTTCAGGAGTTCAGCTATACTCTCAAAAGCATCAGAATTTGCCATGGCATTCCTTATAGCGTCTGTGACTTGCTTCATATTGCTCTCAAGAAACTTGTTTTTTGATGTAGCTATTCTTTTTAACTTCCCAGATGTCACAGGCATCTGCTTTGCTTTAGATTCAAAATCCAAAGAAAAGAGTTAGTAAAGGCAAGTAAAGCCATAAGCCTAAACAAGTTGAGAATAGCAATACCTATCTCAAGTAGAGTCCTATTGGGTAATACATAGCCAGTGCTCTCATCCTTGACACGAGCAATGCTATCTCTCCATTGATATAGACTCTGCAGGGGAAAGAACTAAATGAGATGCATTACAATGATTTCATTTCAACTTACACAGTAAATAGTTTAATCTGGCTATTGTGCACCCTAGCCAATCAAGACGTATACAAGTAATCTGCAACTACTTCAAACAAAAGTTACTATCTCCGTTTTTAAATTGATGTCGCCATTGACTTCTTGAGTTACGTTTGACCGTTCGTCTTGTTTGAAATATTTATTCAAATTTGCAAACTTATAAGTTATTCTTAAATTTTTTTTCGACGGAACATTATTCTTAAATTTTCTTTAGTAATAAAACAACCCATAACAAAATATATGATAGTTTTTAATTTTTTTTGAATAAGAATGGTCAAACGTATCTCAAAAAGTCAACGGCGACGTCAATTTAAAAAAAAAACAGAGGGGGTATATTATTATGGCTTTTCTGTAAGGACATATAAGATCGATAAACTAGGAACAGCTAAGGAAACAAAACATCGATAACAAATAATCCATCAGGAGAACTAAAAATTTGTTTTCAATAAAACACGATGTGTTAGTATCCTTTAACTTAATAACATTCATCAGAATCAAAATGGCAGTACCATTCAAACGCTTCAAAGAGGAAAATGTACTTACAGAAAGAACTGCCAACTGTCTTGCATTCAGTTCATTTTCTTTCAACCTATAATCAAGTGAATTTGGTTACAATGCTTAAATACATTTTCATATTACACAAAACTACAGCATCAAATAAGAAAAATACAAACCCATGTATGTACAGATATGATGAATCAGTAAGCAACTCTTTCTCATATAGTTGCAAGCAAATTTCATTGCTGCGCTTGTAAACCTGCAGTAATGACAAGTGTATCAGTTTTATTTGCTTGTATGACATAGTGTTCACACAGTTCAGAAAAGAAAACGAATTCGTTCTTTTATTCTTGACGTTGGTTAGCTCAAATTTTAGCTAACCACCATAAGAAAAAAGGACTAACAGGATACTCCCTTCCCTTGATTTCAGACTATAGGGCACACCACATTTCTCACAGACAAATTGTGAAATCAACGGCACTTCCTCAGATTAATAAACAGTGAAATCAACATGACAGATAGGGGGGAGGGGGGCTACTCTATTGATATAGAAAATTAATTACCCAGCAGAGTCTCTCTAGATATTAATCTAGGGAAGAAAAGAAGAATACAGCATACTGGGCAGAGGAAAATTGAATACAAGAAAAGGTAAAGCAGTAAATAAAATGTTTACCTCTAAAAGCTGGTCATTTTCACCTGATGACTCCTTCACCAATCTCAATCTCATCAGGTCATATATGTACAGTAAATAGTGTGTATCTTCTCTAGCATACCTGCACAAAGCACCATAATCAGATAAACTTGATGGAAATGTCCAGAACTACAGAAGAAGAATGAACTAAAGGCACCGTACTTGATCATTTCGTAGGCAAGTGGCCTCAACCTCCAATCTGCAGCCTGGTATCTGCATGAATATATGTGTCTTGGTCATGTTTGTCCTAGTTCCCATGATATGAAAGATTGGAAACTGTGCATTTGAAGCATTGAGGAGGTAAACATAGTCACATACTCTTTATTTGCGGTCACTCCACAAAAATGTTGCAAGAGATGCTCTAGGCTGTTGCGGTCCATCTGTAAGACTTTTGAAGCCTGTTTAAAGTTGAAGGGAAAGATCAGGGTTCGGTTAACAAGACATCAAAATGATGACCAGTTAAGGCTATGATGCCACGGCCAATGACAAGTATAAGAAACACAAGCAAGATGGATGAATAAAGTAGCTAACCATCCTACGCTGCACCATACCTGGCCTGTGTCGAAAAGATTGCATACATATATGCCGAAGTCTCGTTGAAGCCATACTATATCCCGACCTGCGCCATGCATTACCTATTTGTCACAAGAGCAATAAGATACTACAATCAGAGAAAAGATAAAACAAAAATAAAAAAGAGACATCGAAAGAGCATATTATACCTTTCTCTTGGTTGGATCTCTGAAAAGATCTCTTAAGTAATCACCAAGATATTTGCGAAGCTTAAGAGTATCTACAACAAAGTCCTCTGTTCTTGTTGAAATCTGCATCAAGCATGTTAGGCCCTGAAACGACCGGTAATGATTGTGTTCCAAATCAACCTGAAATGGGTTGGGAAAAAAAACACTTCAGTTCATAAACAAGGCACCAAGACCTCACGAAACAATTTTATCCATAAGCAAAATACAGAAAACAAAGTAGTACAGAAAATGTGAACCATGTGAACAGGTTAAGGAAATTATGAAATGTCATGTCTTCTAGGAAATGTGAGGCATCAAGATAGGGGGAAATCAGCTAAAAGTATCGTGAGCCATAGGAAGCTGTGACCTAAATTAAACAACCAAGGAAACAACATGCCAAGAAAGATAGCCAGAAGCAATATATACCACACTTTGTGCTCATTTACAAAAGGATTGAAACTAAGTCCCAAAATGACAGTAACTATAGCAGGATTCATCCTATTCACCACAACAGCCTGAATTATTAAGGAAACCAGTTAGAATTAGATGGCCTATAATGAAGAAAATACATCAACATAACATGAACACATTGCTTGATTGTTTTTGTCCAATAGTTCTGATGTCTGAATATCTGCAGCCCATAATGAGCTTTAATTGGTGTATGCAGTACACATGATAACACAATTATGGAAACTAATGTGCAATAGCCGGAACTTAGTATTAAAACTAGCAAGAATGATCTCCTAATTCTAATCTCATTTGATACTTCATTCATTCAAAATAATAAACTCCTGAATATCCATAAGAAACAGAATGGATAGAAAGCATGACACCAGCTATGCCTATGAAAACAGCTTATGATGTCAGATGTGGCAAAAGGGTATTTGTGGACTCAACAAGAACCATGTAATGTACTAAATCCGGTGTGAAATTGTTGACGTTTCAGACCGGCTGACTAGTACAAATTTAACTAATCCTCCAGTCTTCAGGTCGTAGGGAGTTTATGAAGTTGAAACAAGACAAGCCTGAGCTGGGACTAGTCAAGCTACTTACAGCAAACTCAGTTGCGCTCTTCAGCTTCGTGGCTAGCACCTCCAATGTTTTCAGGTCATCAACATATGTGAAAGGGGTATCATCTAGAGCAGGTGGTTTTACAGGCTCACTATCAGCAATATTTCTGTCAATCAGTTGTTCCACAGGAAGCTTTTCCTGCAAATATAGAATAAATATGGAAATCAATTGTTTTGCACATTGGAGATACAAATGCAGAACAAGGAAAGCAGCATATTTATCTAATTTGCGTGATGATTGACTTTGAATAATTAAATAAGTGACACCGAGTTAACAGGGCTTTCCCTCCTTATTTTTACACAGTTGTTTTCCTTGTTTTATCCACACTATTTTAGTAATTTTGCAGCCCAAAAGTATGCACAAGCCCAAAGAATGAAAGAATTCATCCGCCCATACTATTTTGCAATCCATAGGTTTCCAACACAAACGACTAATAATAGTGTTTCTCTTGTCCTCCATTCTATGGATACTACATTTTTCACATGATCCATCTTCATATCCTAGAACTCTGTGACCGCTGTTAAAAAAATATGGCCTTTTCTACTCCTTCCATGCACTTTCCATTACAACCACATTAATCACAATTTACAAGCAGAAAACCTACTGGCTATCTTTAAAATTAAGAGGTGACATCAGGAAATAAGAAAGTGAATTTGCTTTGATGTCAGATTGACACATATTAAGCATTCTGTCAAAACAGTACAAATTAAGCAGGAAAAAAAAACTAACCAATGGGTGGATGACACGGGAGCCATCCTCACTCCGCTCAAGCAAGACATGCTCGAACGGCTTGTTGGTGTTGTCCACCACAATGTGGTACACGTCCTGTGGCCGCGGAATGGTGGGGATGTGGAAGGGCACCTTGGCCTTCGTCCCCGGCACGGCCGCCTTGTCCTTGGTGACCATCGTCACGGATCCAGAACCTCCAAAGGGCTCAACCTTGCTAACAGGTTCCTCCTCCCCGCCGCCGTTCTTCTTTTTCTTCTTCCCGTACACCACCTGGAACCCGTCATCCGCCCCAGCCGCTGCCTCCTCCGCGGCCCTCCTCCCGTCTTTTTCCTCCTTCTCCCTCAGCGCCCTGAACTCATCCATGGAGGCGCCGAAACGCTCGAGCAGGTCGTCGTTGAGGGCGACGAGCCAGTCGTGCGCGTCGTCGAGGTCGCCGGCCCCGGGGAAC